>JARHVA010007138.1:720000-747137 GCA_037957365.1 Torreya grandis
TACATATCACCTATAAAAAGGCATATTATTGGAATTTTAAGGAAGATTCAAACTATTAATAATAAATAATTTGGGTTTATTTCACAAATAATAAGACCTAGAGAGTTCATAGTGGATCAAATTATCAAATTTGGGCACAAATTGTAGGGTTTATAGATTTTAGAGTGGTACATTGTATTATATTGTTTCATATATAGGAAAAAGTATACATTAAAACACATTGTATTATTTTCCTCTTTTGGGATTCTTATTCATCCCTTCACCATCATATTGTTTTTAATAAACTACACAAGTACCCCCATAGTAGCAATTCAATTACTATATATAGACAATCTATGCCTGAAAAATGATTCAATATTATGTTTGATAGAGATGTTATCATTTTATAATCTACTTACTCTTTCCTCTATCTCTTTCACCTAGCTAGGAAATCCAAAAATTCTATTTCATTTTTAGTCACTTCTCTCATTCCCAATCTTTTTCAATCGATTATTTTATCAAACATTGATCCTTTGGGAACTATCTTATGAAATATTTGTGTAATTCTAATTCTTCCTAGAGGTTTTTGATATTTTCATAGTCATTTTTAGCAACATTTATCCACTCATATTTCCTAAATATTATTTTTTATTTAAATTCTCTTTTATCTATTATCAATGAGGGTTTCCTTAGTTTTAAAAAGATTAAGGCTCTCAATTACCTCTTCATCAACACTCAATGTTTTTCCAGTTCTTATTTTTTTAGGCTTGTCCCCATTATTTCTCTAAGAAGCATTATTTCTCCATGATATTAGAAGATTTTTGCTAGGTTCATTAATGTTATAATTCACTCCCTCATTAATATAGGATAAATATGTAGGGCTCATCTTCTCAGATTTTAGATACTTTTAAATTAATAGGATTACTAGTTGGTGTAAAGGAAACCTACCTTTCCCTTTTTTGACTCTAAAACATAATTCTACATCAAACACAAAATATAATGTGGAATGTTAACTATCCATTGATGTCTAGAGAGATTAAACAAAATAAAATGAAAGGTAAGAACTAATTTTTACCTTCCATTCAGGGTAATGAAGGAATGAAATCTATCAAATAGTCATGAATGAATGGAATCAATTCCTCCCTCTCAACCAAAAGATTGTTGATTTATCAGATGGTTTTTACACTCATTTTACAAAAAAATATTCCATTCATCTTCATTTTATTTACATGTCAAATGTGATCCTCAATTACCTCAAACTAAATCCTTTGGATCTTGACAACTCTATCATTCAAAAAATTTCATGAAACATGGGGGTCATATACATCAATTTTTTTAATGATATTTATATATTCTTCATCCTAAATGATCTCCCACTACTCTAGGTCTCTAACTAATTTCTTAGGTGAGGCAATTCAATCTGAGATAAGGCCCTCCCATAATTATATCTTAGTAAGGAAGGTATAATGATAAAGGGACACCTCATTAAGAATAAATAGGTGCTTATCGTAGGAGATATGATTAATATTCCACCTATGGTGTTTAATAATGATGCAATACCTAATGTACATTTTCACATGAGTTTAATTATAGAATACAAATTTTAATTGTTTAAAAGGAATTATTCTCATACCTAGTTTAATATGCTTACCAAAAATGCTTTCTTAAAAGGCATGTGTCTAGTTAGGACCAGTTTATTATAATTACATGCCCACTCCTCATTTAATGTGGCTAATATACATAGGCAGGTCTCAATCATATTCATAAAAATATATTTTCAGTATAAGATAGGGGGAATAGATCCTTCAAAATCCAATACCTAAAAATATCCTTCTTTAGGTATGAAAGAATTTAATTATTTATTTATACTTTGGATGATGACATATATAATTTATTATTTATAACACAATTTCTTGAAGTTGTTAGAATCCACTCCTAGATGAGCAAATAAATCTTCAATCCAATTCTCTTATTTATATACATGATGGATTTAAATCTCATCTAAAGACTTAATTATCTCAAAGGACTCCTTGATTATGTTACTAATACTCTAGTTTGAATTTTTTTAAAGACTATGTATGACATTTATAGACTCACATTCCACTTCCAATGATTCAACCCTAACTCTTTCACCTATTAAACTAACTTAGTGAAACTCTAGATTCCATCAAGTGGCTTGTTTAAATTACCATACTCCATACATATATTAATATTACTTGACCTATAGAATTTAATAGAATTCCTCCTCCTCTTCCCCTCCCCAGATGAATTTTTGAAGCTCCGTACAAATTTAATTTTAAAAAAACTATAGAGAGTGCCTACATTTAAAATACTTCTTTCATTAAATTCTTGGATCAACCACTAGAGGGACAATAATATATTGTTGATAATGAAAATTGTACCATTAATGAATCAACCCTTTCAGCTATCACAAAGGTCAAGATTCAATTATACTAGTCTAATCGTAAGGGTTCTAAAGGTTCATTTAAGATCCTAAATATGCGAGGGGGTTTTATTATAAATTTTGGGAAATAATCAACAAGTCATTAAATAACTTATTTCATTATAAAAATCCAAAATCTACTTATCAAATTATTAATCAGTTTAAAATAATAATATGTAATCTAATCTATCTGATAGAGAAAACCTATTAGTTAGATAGTCTCTTGAAGAATAGAAACCTGATTCTATAATATGTATATTCAAATAATATATTCATTTTTTTTTTGCAATGGTATATAGGTTAAAAAAATATTGAATAGATATATCAAGGAAAAGAAAGAGACAAACACATAATCAAAAGAATAAACGAACTCAAAGAATTGAGAAAATAAAGTAAACACTTAATCCTAATCAACGAGAGAACTAAAACAAAAAATGACTTAAGAAGAGAATTATTCAGGTTAACAAAGACATAAAATATGAAATAAACATAAGAAAACTTTAAGAAAAGAGAACCTCTAATTATAGAAAATAAACTAAAGAAAATAACAAACTAAAGATCCAAAGAACTATAAAATGTAATTAGAAAAATTAATCTAAAGAAACTAATGACAGTTACCTAAGACTGTAAACTAAATTAATGACGATAATTCTAAAACTTATAATATAAAAAGATTAAACTAAAATGAACAAACATGTAGTTAATAGACTAGATAGACAAAATTATGACTCAAACAAAATATTAAATTAAAATAAAGAATAGTCTACTAAATAAAAGGGCTCTAATAAATTATTTTACAAGATGGAAAATAAACTAAACTAAGATAAACAAGAACTAAAAATATAGAATGAACTTAATATGAAATTGATATGAAAACTAAAAAAGTTAAATAAAAGGAAATAAGAATAAAGATAACAACATAAAATCTAACTTAACTATAATTAGACAAACTACAAAACTATCTATATAAGATGATGTAATGTATAAAATCAAATAAAATTAGTAAGTAAAGTAAACTAAAACAAATTAAAATCTAACTATTTAAAATTTCTAAGTAAACTAAAATAACTTTGAATAAGTATATTACAATCAAATAAAAAAGGAACTAAAGAAGAAAATAAACAAAATTATTTAAAAAATGAAAGACAATAGATTAAAAGTAATCTAAAATTAAATTAGATTTAGAAGAAATTTGAATGTTCTATTTATATTAAAAACTAGAGTTAATTAATTACAAATATGTGTGAGTCTAAGAACGAGAGATTTATTGAAATAAATAGATTAAATTCAATGAGAAAACCAACATCTTTTCTATAAAAAAACTTTTAAAGATAACTTAGCAATCGAATAGATCAATAAAATGTTGCATAGAAATGAAATGGTCATCATTATTGAAGATGAATACTTGAAATCTGTGCATAGAAAATTTTAGATAATCAATAATATATGGTAAATATAAGTAGATATACATGTGTTGCATAAATTAACACTCAATCATAAGATAAAGTACCATTGGGCCTATCAATTGTGATTCTACATTCAAATGAATCCTTGATCTCTTCTTATACCCTCAACTTATTTATGAAATGAGTTATTAGTAAATTTAGTTAGTTTCTGGTTGATGTTAAATAATTTAATTTTAATGAAGTCAATTTAATAAATAAATTTATTTAAGGATGGATTTTGTTAAGAATTTCAAACATCCTAATTTGATCAAGGTATTTAAAATAATAGACTTGAGGTACTAAATCTTAATGGGCACAGACCATATTGATAAATAATATATTAAAACACACATTAATAAAAAAAATAATAAATCAAAATTGATAAATTATACTTATGTTTAAACCATAACACATTTTAATTAAACTTAAGCATATATAATTATATTAAAAAATCCAAAATCACTGTATATTCCCAAATTAACAAGTTTGAAGTATCAAAGTGTCAAGTCAAAACATCAATTTCAAGAAATAAAAAGTTCAACATTAACAAAAAATTATCCTTTGGATAACCAATAATCTTCTAAGTCAAATAAAACTTCAATTATTTTTTTGTCTCGCTCATGTAGATAAATGTTGTATTCCATCTTGATTGCAAGAAAATGTGGAAATCTAGTTCATGACTTAGATGTGTTATCATCAACTTCTAACTTGATTCTTATTATCAATCTCACCTCTCTGGGTACTTCAAACTCAGTCATTTTCATAGCATTGTTCTTTTCGACAACCTAAAGTAGAAGATCCATGGTTTTCTTTTTATTAATATACCCCTACCCTACCAAATTTAGTCTCTCAAACCTTAAAATAGTTTTAGTATGGGCACCTGAAAAGTTAAAATTTCTACATTTCCCTCTAATGTCTACATTAGATGGGGTAGGTGTATTTGAAAGAGTAGCCATCTTTCTAAAATCTTTGGCATGATTTATTTCCACCTCAAGTCGATTGGCTTGATCAACATGAAACTGATTAATAGGAAATAATCCATCAACTATTTGACCTTTAAAAGTAGGGGGATGTAATGGTAATAAACGAGGATCGTGCTCTTGATGATGAGAAGAGATTCTTTGTAAGTGTCAACTAACTCTAAACATTTGGCCATAAAAATCCCTATAACCTTTATAGCCTTTATAGATTGGGTTAGTAAGTAAATTGTTTAAAATATTTTACAATTCTAGGTTATAATCATCAAAATGAATGGACATCCTTGTACTCGTTGAAAATCTATGCCCAAAACATCTAGAATAGAACCCAACCCTATTAGAAATTCTTCTTTGACATGACTGACAACCACCTCTATTAGAAAATTTCCCCCATAATCTGTCAGTACTAGTCTTAGTTGCTTGGTCCCACCTAAACATACTAAAATTATGAAAATAGAGAAAGAAAACTATGTTTTGGAAATAAAAGACCAAAGCAAAATTGCATAATGACATTGAAAACTGCACTATATTGAGACCATATAGATCTTCAAGAGAACTTAAACAAAAAATTATGATATCAATCCTTAGTGAATTTTAATCTTAATGTCTATTTTTTAAAGAAAAATTAAACACTTCAATATTGAGACATAAATTCAAATGTAACATCATACTTTCCAAGTATTATAAAACATTTAAAAATATCTACATATATATAGTTTTTTGCCACTTTATTCACCATAACTAACTGATTAATCCTCAAATTTTGATAAAACTACTATAATTCCCATATTTGTTTAGACACATTTTATAGTAGAATCATATCAAAGTTCCAAACAATCATTACTATACTAATATCATCATAGATAATTAATTGTAATTGACCATTTGAATAGATATGAATGCTTACATTGATAGTCATTTGCATGACGCAAAATCTTATAAAACTCATGCAGACTGACCAAATAATAAATTGATGTAGTCTAATGAATTCATGCAGAAGCATTTTTACATATTTACTTCATGATTTCAAATATATCCAAATATATCAAACTGAATCATTCATTACCAATTTTAAACAACTTGACAATTTACAAACATAGTTCATAAAAAAACTATATACATAACAACATTTAGTAGAATTCCTCATAATTTTTAAATTCATTAACATCATCATTTTCTTGACTTTATATTGAAAAACACTTACACAATCTAAACAATAAAAACCCTAAGTCTGAAACTAGCTTCATACCAAACTTTAAAATGCTTAAATTATCAACAAAGTACTAAAACCAAAACTAAAGAACATATGCATGAAGACAACTGACAAACATTTTAGCTTTTCGCTATCACTACAAAAACTGTCACTTATCTCAACTCAAATAGAAAAAGCAACCCATAATGAAATATTATCAACCATATGACATGGACAAAACCTAAATGGAAAGCAATTGTAAATTGAGAAAACTAATTCACGTGCATGCCATGTATGAAACTTGAAACCAGATTGTTAAGTATGACAATATTTCAACATTCTACATGTAACTAGGCATAATTTATCATATTCAATCAAGAAAATATAAGTTTCATATGCCAAAAATGTAAATAGTCTATTTTTTAAATATTGGAGATCATTTTAACAAAATATTCCTGCAAAATAGGTTTTGCACAAAAAAATTCAAAAATATGAAACCCTTGAAAAATGTAAACTAGCCTGTATATCCATTTTATACTATATTCAAAATTTTAGAACCAAAACTTGAGTGCATGCAAATTTTAATCTCCTTTATAAGCATGCACATGATTTATTAGACTATGATAAATCATCACATTTTCATCTCATGACTCTATGTATATATTTCTAGAAAACTACATCATGCAACTCATAACAATAAACTTGGATAAATATTAATATATTTCCAAAAGTTCACGTAGAAACTCAAATATCTACACATGGAATCTATGAGTTCTATAATCCCAAATAAACCATAAAAGAAACTAGAAAATATTTTTAACCATGCATAAAACTAATAACTCATAACTTATTCAAAACTATCTCAAATTCAAAAGGTTTACATGTCAAAATTTACAAGATTTATTTCCACATTCCTCCATTAAATTTAAGAATTATTTTCATATAAAGAGAAAACATCCAGACCTATCATTTTTCATTTCCAAAATTTCAATCATCAATATAATTCCTTTTAAAAATAAACTAATCAATGAAAACTAGCATACCTAACTTTTAAGCTCAACTCCTTATCAAATATCTTTTGTACGCCTCGTTCTGGAACTCACTATCTATCATGTCAAGGTTTTGCTTCCACTAAGAGCTTGAAAATAGATGCATAAAATGAATAAATCCAACCTTTTAGTCACCACCCTTAAAACCATAAATGCCTCAATGACATGATAGGTTTCCATTGGTTTGTAATAACTCTAGTCTACTTAGCGACCCACTAAACAATTTTGCCAATCTTGACAAATATAACGACTAACTATTCTTCTTACTAAACATGCTTCTAAGTTATGTCTACAAAGGAGATTGTTCTTTCAAAAATGCCTGACTAATGCCAAATCTCTGAGCAATCTAAAATCATAATGAAACATTTAATGCACTTGCCAACTTAGGAAATAAAGTATGATTTTAGCCAACAAAGCATCATCCAACTCACCAAGTACCATGTCATGTCAAGTCACCTATCTAAGGGTCTCATGACTCGTATATTAATATTAAGAAATAAAAAACAAATGGCCAAATATTTTATAAATAAAATAAAATTTTATAAACAATGATCACCTTTGGAAATATGCCAAGTGTATTTAACCAATCAAAATCTTAAATTACATTTATGACCAAAGAAAAGATTCTCCATATTTATGACCAAGGTTAGGTTTAAGACTAGTTAATACTTTACACACTGTAATAAATTAGACATAAAATCAATAAAATTAATGACAAGATAGGTGCCATTCATAAGAATATAACCTTATGATAAATGAAACTCCCTTTTTCATTTCCTAATGAAAAGGTTCTCTTCGAAAGAAAACTATCACCTTTTTAACGAATGAAAATTTTGTAACTTCTCTGTAATCAAAGATACATGAAATGAAACATATACACTAGAATGATGATCATTGAATTGATCAAAATATAAAAATTTGAATGCCGATTATGTCTTCATGAATTGAACCATGTGTAGAATCAAAAAAACCAAACAAAGCACTATTGGGCCATAAAAGCATAGTATTAAATAATGAAAAACATATCTATTTATACTAGAGATTATTTGGAATGTATTTGGAGAACCACATCATCTTTTCTATCTAAACCATAAATCAAAATTACTCATGAATATCAAATTATCACCATATCTCATCATATATGACTAAGAACTAAAATCCAAACATCAATAAAACCTATAAAAGTGTGTTGAGCCTGATAAGTAGAATAACTAGTCACATCTACAATCATATATGCATATTTTATTCATTTATCCACCATCCTTAAAAAAACCATTGAAATATAAATAAAATTATCTCAATAGATCATTATAATTTCATAATCAAATATGTATCTACAACTACTATCAATCAATAGGATCCCTGATATAGTTTTAGGCTTTAAGAAAGGGTCATCTCTATGGCAGCAAGCATAAAATTTTGAAAAATTTAGCAGGGTGTATAAAATATACATAACACTAACAACCTTGCTAGTTAATATTGTGAATCAAATATGACTAGCAATAAATTTGCCTATATATAATAAATTTTTCCTTGGGAGTGTGATAGAGAAAAATCATTTTTCATGTAGGTAAATGTAAACACTTTAAATTGTAAATTCCATCAATGGATGACTTATTTGGATAGCATGATATGAAGGACAGGAAATTAGTAACAAGGAAGTTTAGCCTTAGAAACAAAATATGAAAATGAAGTAATACTTCTACAAAAAAATATAAGTCAACCATATTATTCATTATTAATAAATATTAAATTGTAAGAGTAATTTCTAAAAATGAATGATACTTACAACACTTTCATAGATTCTTGCACTCTTCCTTCATAATGTGATATTACTCATTCCACAAATTTTTCTTGATCATTTTAAATTAAATAAAAATAAAGCAAAATAAAACACAAGAGAAAAAATAACAACAAACTGAAACAACAAAATAAATGAAAAGACAAGAAACCAAAAGAAAATAGCAAACAAAGCAAAAAGGTTGACAAACAAGTAATGAATCATAAAATAACTTCAGATGATGGACATTTATTCAATAATATAGCCATTTCCCTTCAAGATCTTTAAGATGAAAAGTATTATTACTAGCAATTGTGGCAATTCTGTAGGACCCAAGACATAATGTATAAAATTTATGGTATTTTATATGGTCTTCATGGGCTTTGTCCCAATATAATACTAAGTCAACAACATTAAATTTATTACTAGAAAACATTCTTATCAAAAAAGTTCATTAACTTTTGTTTAAGCTTCTCTAATTTTTGTAATGTTTTTACTTTAGATTCATCAATTACTACCAAATCATGCAACCTTTTTTCAATTAAAATTGCATTTTCAGCTACATATTGTAAGGTAGTCTTAGTTGAAGAAATTTGGAGTTCTATTGGTAAAGTAGTTTCAACCCATATGCTAACATAAAATGTGAATAACTAGTTTCTATTTTAAAGATGGTCCTATTAGCCCATAAGTCTTAAAAAATATTAATATGTCAATTCCTTTCATTATCACAAAATAACTTTTTCATAATAGAAATTAGATTTTTATTAGTGGACTCAGCTTGTCCATTTCCCTATGGATAGTATTTTAATGAATGACTAGAAATGATAAAATATTTTTCTATAAAATCTAAGAATTAATTTGAAATGAACTGAGGACCATTATCTAAATTAATCTCATATAGAACTCTAAATCTAGGGAAAATCAATTTTTTAAAAAATGAAATTACTTCACCTATTACTAAAGTTGTAAGAGCTTTGGCTTTAGGCAATTGGGTAAAATAATATTTGGCTATCAAAATTTACCTATGACTTATATATGAAGCTAGATGAATATCTAAAATAAAGATAATGCCCCATTTAGTAAAATGTTTGTCAGAAATAAGTAGATTTAAGGGCATTACAGGTAATTTATCCCTTCTGATAAATAGTTGACAAGGCATACAAGAACGAACTAGATTATAAGCATCTTGAAAAAAGGTGGGCCAATAATAAGCAGCGCTCAAAATTTTATAAGTTGTTATTTTTTCAGCATAATCTCCATCATAATTTCTTTCATGACAACCCCTAAGAACATTCTGAGTTTTATTATGAGTAACACATCTCAATAATACACCATCAAGATTACGATAAAATAGAATGTTTTATAATAAAGATAAATTTATTTCTTTTAAATTTAAAGAATGTTTAACTTTCTTATTTAATTTGTTAAGACAAGATTGATTTTGAAAATAATAAACCAAATCATGATATTAGTCATCTTTAGCCAATAGATAGTCTCATTCATTCATTTTATGACCAAACTTAAATCTTTGACAAAATTGAACAACTTTTATAGTTTTAAAGTGTGTATTTATATTTAATTTTTCATCAATTTATAGAACTACAACATTAATATCTAAGGCAACATTTATAGTTAAGTGTTTTGCTAAATCATTTCCTTCAATAGTTTTTGAAGTTTCAAATTCAAACTCAAATTCTTGAATACGTAAGATCTACTTAGCAATCCTTCCTTGAATAGTTGGTTATTTCAAAATATATGATAAAACAAGTACATTAGATCATAAAAAAACTTTGTTTATTATTAGTAAATATCAAAACTTTAATAAAAAAGAAATAAGTGAGAAAAAAAAATTTATAATAAGAGGGTAACTAGTTTCTGCATCTTTTAAAACTTGGCTCATATAACCAATAAGTTTTTCTTCATTATTTTCAAACTCATAATTTATTACAGCTCCTATACCTTTTTTAGTAGCATTAATGTAAAGAATAAATGCATTCTTCAAATCAGGCTTAGCAAGGATAGGATCACTTGTAATTGCATTTTTTATAGAATTAAAAGTTAACTCAATATTTTAATTCCAAACGTATATTTTATCTTTCTTGAGAAGTAATTGTAGAGGATTATATTTGTAAGTAAAATAAGAAATAAATTTCCTAACAAAGTAAATATTTCCAAAGAAAGATCTTAAATTTCATTGGTCTTTAGAAGGAGGTAGTTCTTTTATAGAGTTTACATGTTTAGTATCAATGGAAATACCTTCTTTACAAATTATGCATCCTAACAATTTTCCTTCGAATACACCAAACAAATATTTTTGAGGACTTAAAGAAATGCCAAACATTCTACATCTTGTGAATACATCAGGAAGATTATATAAATGATTCATTATTTTTTTTCAATGAATGGTGAGATCATATAAATAAACTTGAATGATAATTCCTATCAAATCATTGAAAACAACATACATATCGCTTTGAAAAGTGGCTAAGTATTCATCAAACCAAAAGTCATTTAAATGTAAGCAAAAATACCTCTATTATTATTGAAATTAGTTTTTTGCATATCATCAGGATTTACAAATATCTGATTATAGCCTAAAAATCCATCTAACAAAGACATCATTTGTGATCGTGCAACCCATTGTAAAATTTGGTCTATGCTAGGTAGAGGAAAATTATATTTTAAACATGGTTTATTTAACTCTCTAAAATCTACAGAAATTTTGATATCACCATTTTTATTTCTTACTGATACTAGGTTAGCTACCCATTCTGAATATGTTACAAGAAAAATGACAGCAACATCAATCATTTTATCCAGTTCCTTGTTGATGGTATCCTCTAATAAAGGGTTGATTCTTCATATTTTATGCCTAATAGTTTTGATATTAGGTTTAATAGGAATGCCATTTTTGATAATATTATTATCATAACATTTAAGATCTTTGTAATACCATGCAAAGAGATTGATAAATTCTTTAAAAAAATTGATTAACTTAACTTTTTCATTTTTTTTACTTGAATTCCTAAATACACATATTTAAGATATTTTTTAGTGCCTAAATTTATGGGAATGGTCTCATCTATGATTATTCTCAATGGATCTTTAGTTATATATATTTTTGACTGATCATTAGGTGAAAACATAGATTCTAAGCTTATTAAACTAACAAACAATTCGTTATTACTTGGCTATAAATCTCCATAATTGCATACAAAATGATCATGGTCAGAGTAATTTCCTTTATGAAATGAATATATATGTTCATCACAACTAAACATAGGCCAATTAAAATTCATATCATGAATTTTAGGAGGAAAATGTTCAATTAAAGGAAAATCAATAGTGTGTTCAACTTCTCTCAAAGTAGGATTAGAAGCATAAAATGCAATTTTATCATCTCTTGAAATAAATTATCTAAAGTTATGTGTAATATTGAAGGAATAAATTTGCTAAGGTAATGACCAAACTTTCTTAGTATAGTGATACAAATATTTTTAATTGGTATTATAAATTTTGGGAACATATCTCACTACTAGCTCTGAATCTCCAAAAACTTCTAGATATTTAGCATTTAATTTTATGGATTTTTATAATCCTAGATGTAATGCTTCAAATTTTATTGTATTATTAGAGTTTTTAAAAGATAATTTTAAATTATAATGAAAAATTAAATAATAAGAGATATGATACAAATTCTAGCACTACTACCATGTTGAGAGTAAGCCCCATCAAAGTAAACAGTCCATAAAATGTTTCTTTTAAATATTTGTTTAGGTTAATTTTATAGTTCATATACATTAAAAAATTCATATGTTATGATACCATTTTCAATGTATGAAATTTTAGATGAAGAGGGAGACTGAATTTGAGTACTAGGAAAATATTCCCTCTTGATAAAATCAATCTCATTATTAACTGGAATACATGTAATGTCTTTACCAACAAATGCTCTAGTGGCCTTTGACCAATCCCTACCTAACAAAAATTCATAATTATTAGAAATATCTAAGACCTAAATATTAGTCATACATGTAATACATTCATCCTCCATAATGTTAATTATTATGTCACAAAACATACCAAATCTCTTTGTTTGTCTAGCATCAAAACTGGTAAGTTTTCTACTAAGTGTTTCATAAGATATACCCAACTGACCAACAATGCATTTAGACATGATATTCTTTGAAGAACTAGTGTCTAAAATTTAATTATGAATTATTTTATTTTCAATACTAACTTTGACATAGAAAGGAGGTATATAATCAGCAGGAGGATCAAAATGTTGAGCATAAATATGTTCAAAATTATTTTCCTCTTCTAAACTTACATTAGCTCTTTGATTTTTAACCAATTCATTTATTTCATCTAATTGACAAGAGTATTAACAACCTATAGTAGACAAAATCCAACTTTAATTTTTGATAAATTGTGAATTATATTATAAACTTTAGCATCTGTTTGTCTAAAATTCTTTGATTTATAATGTTGATACTGAGCAATACTATATCCAGTTAAAAAATTATTAATTTGAACATCAATATCATTAGAATTATTAGATTTATTTTGAGCTGATTTACCTTTATCATCTAACTGAGATTTATCATTTACTTATTAATTCTTGTGAGGAGAACTATGATCATGATTCCTATTATTTATAACATAGAAATTTTCATTCTTTGAAGGGTCATCTAGAGTATTTATATTATGAGCTAGATATTTATTTATTTCATCTTTTCCTTGAAGAAGATAAATTTCAAATTTAATGATAGATTGACATGTTTCAGGATTATGATCAAGTTCACACATGTTATAATAATAAACAATATCATAATTTTTAATGACATTGTATGAAAAAAAGTGTTTATCATTAAGCTAGCTCTTAACAGTGACCAAACAATTTCCTAAACTTTATATTACTTTTAATATTTTTACATTAAAAAATAAGCATGTAGTAGACCTATCTTTGAAACCTACATGTTTAAGCTTCTTTTTATAATTAATACAAAATATTATGGTTTCATCATATTTAGTAATATATTTATCTTCTAAAGACATTTTGTATTTCATAGGTAAAACATTACAAATATAAAGTCTATACAACTTCTTACAAGGTCTAAGATCACTTGTAATTTTTTGGCATAACTTGGTGAATCTAGAAACAAAATGATTCATCTCTTCAACTATTGTTGAGTTTTGCAGGCAAACTAACAAATTCTTGATAAAATTTTTCTTTCAGTGTTTATGTAAAAACTCTTAAACAAATATTTTCACTAGTTATATTGAGAGTGGCACAAACTAATCTAAAGGCCTCTTAATGATCTTCCAAACATTCTCCTGCATCACCAAAAAAAATTGGTATGTTTAATCCCTTAGGAGAAGGTATATTACCTAGATGGTTTCTAACATTGATTAGATTTATATAAATCTAAGGTGCTAAAGCTATCTGATGTTCTTGATGAGATTCCTCTTCATCTTTGCCTTCAATGAGCTCTTATACTTCTGTATTGTTATGTAGTCCATGAAGTAGATCCTTTAATCTCCACACTAGTACCAACTATTCTCCCATTGGTAAATTTTTTGTTGGTTGGTCTCCAACTAATTGATTCCTAGTTGGTAGATTCTTCACTGACTGATCTGTCATTAGAAGTTTCAATGGATTCTACCTAGAAAGAGTAATTATTTTAAACCTAGTTTTCCTTATTCAATTGTAAATTTGATAAAGTAGTATCAATAGGTATATAACAAAATCATCAAATGGAAATGACTCAAAAATAAAATGAGTTCTAGGCCTATTATTAACATCTAAAACTCTATTTCTATCTTCTTGAATTTTCCTATTCAAGTTTAAAATGTCATTTTTAGTCTCACGTGTAAGATTCAAATACCAATCAATTTCAAATTTAACAATCTCTTCTTCTTGATTAATAGCTTTAATAACTTGATGAAGACTTTTAGGATGATTCTACCAAGTGTAACATGTTAGATTAAAATTAACATCAAATTAATCACCTTATAAAACTATTAAAGTATAGATAATAGGACGTTCTTGAGCTCCAATAATCATTAGCAGAAAGAAAACAAAATTTAAAACAATCTAGATTTATAAATGATATCCCCAGTGGAGTCACCAAATTTGTTTATGATGAAAATTATACCATCTATGAATCTTGGTGATAATATCTAATATCTATGAATCTATCGAGTAGTACTAGAGCTAAATATGGTGGTTCAAAACTTATTCTCTAATGTAATGACACTAAACCTCAATGTGTTTGGTTCAATCATGAAAAACTAGATTCTTCACAAGTTTCAAAACACCCTGATTATCATAAAATAGAACTGGTGGCTGATCTTCAAGAATCTCCATATCAAACAAAATGTTATGTATCCATATTTCTTCACACACAACTCTTTGTGTGGTGTGATATTTTGCTTGCATGGATTAGAGAGCAACTATGGACTGATTTTTGCTGATGATCCATGAAATGGGTCTGGATCTGAGATTAAAAAATGTATCCTGAAGTAGATTTTTTGTCATCAATAGATCTACTATAGTATGACTCAATTTACCTTTACAATAAAATCTAACTATTCTTCTTGTAATCTAGACCATACTCAAGTGTGCCTCAAACATATGTCAAAACATGTTTTACTGCAATCCAATGACATTTCTTTGACTCCTACATAAATATGGAAAGAAAGCTCATAGACAAACATATATCTAGCCTGGTGTAGGTCAAGTAGATGAGACTCCAATGACTTGTCTATATAGAGTTGTATCTACATGAGGGGAATCCTAGAAATGAGAGAGTTATAAACCTTTCTACATCGATGTCGAAAGAGGTTTGCATTCTAGCATTCTATACTTTTCTAGGAGTGTCTAGGAATATTTCATATGGGTGATAATGTTTTGATTCTTTTTTTTCCATATCTCTAAGCTAAGACAATAATGTAGTAGCCTCAAATTAGTCATATCGAAGGATTTCATCAGATCATTCTTAACTACATCAATAAGATCATCTGACCTACTAGTGATCAGAAGATCATCCACATAGAAAACAAGAATGAAAATATATATACTAACCTTCTTGATATACAAATTGGAATTAGATGGGATATGAATGAAATAATGCTTTTTTAGGTGATCATTTATTTATATGTACCATGCTTGAGGTGCTTGTTTAAGTACATAAAGAGACTTAACTAGATGACATACCTTAATGGATGTTTGTCATCAATGAAACCTTATACTTGGGTTATATATACTTCTTTCAAATCACCATTTAGTAAATTACTCTTGACATCCATCTACTGAAGTTTCCATCCATATTGTGCTACTAGTGCAGAAAAATATTTGATAGTCTTGATCTTTGTAATGGGTGCAAAGGTCTCCTCATAATCAATGCCCTCTTACATAGCATAACCCTTTGCAATAAGACATGCATTATGTTTGTTGATTCATCCATCTACCTTGTATTTTGTTTTGAAAATACATTTGTAGCCAATGGATTTCTTCCCTATAGGTAGATCAACAAGTTCTCACATCCCATTCTTGATGAGAGCATCATATTCTACATCCATAGCTTTCTTCCACTAGGGTTGACTTAAGGCCTCTCAAACTATCTCTAGTTTAGTTTTGTCAACCAATGAACTCATGACTGCAAGATTGACTTCATCTCTCACCTGTCTTCTTATTTGAACTCATGATGATGTGTTTAGAGGAGAGCTCAAGTGTGAATCCTTGATTATGAAATCTAGCCATTTAGGACATCGTTGTGTCTGTTGATTTGATGAATTAGTGCCTTGTGTATTACCAAGATCAATAAATAATTCTCCTTCTTATAGCTCACCTTCTTTGTGCTCATCATCTAACTATGGGAAAAGTCTATGAGAAGTGGTATGGCCTATCTCCTTCTATGATAATGAGTGAAAAGATGACTCATCATAGACCACATCATGACTTTCATAAATATTCTTCATCTCAGGATCCATGAGATAGTATGTTTTGGAAGTAGTGTTATACCCCAAGAAAAGACATTGGACGGTCTTTGGTTTAATCTTCTTTCTCTTTTTATATGGAACATGCATATAAGAAGTACAGCCAAATACTTAAAGATGAAAAATAGATGGTTTACGACCACTCTCTACCTCTTCCAGTGTCATATATAGCAAGATATTTGTTGGTTCTCTATTGAGAAGATAGATATCCATCTGTACTACTTTTGTCCACAATTATACCCTCAACTTGGTAGTGGATAGCATGTAATGAGCCATCTCCATGATTGAGTGATTGCATGATTTTGCTATTCCATTCTACTAGGGCATGTAGGGAGTAGTCAGGTGCTACTTGAAGCCATGTCACTTTAGGAATGCTAATAAATCTTTTGATGTGAATTCCCCCCTCAATTTGAGTGGAGGAATTGAAGTTTCTTCCTAGATAGTGTAACAACATGCTGATATAAGGTCTTGAAATGTGCAAGAGATTCACTCTTCTTCTTGAGAAAGAACAACCAAATCTTGTAAGATAATTCATCAATAAACAATTGAAAGTACCCGAATTCTCAATGTGATGCTAATCATGTGTCTACAAAAATCAATATGCACCAAAACAAGTCATTCCTTAGCATGTGAGAAACTCAACTCAAATGGAACCCGATGTTGTTCTCCCATAAGACAACCAGAACATATTGGTAAACTATCAGAAAGCTAAGGAATTCCTCATACCATTGCCTTGAAACTAAGATGGAAGAGGGAACCAATAGATAGATGCCCACATTGGTAGTGCCAAAGTGTAGTGGATTTTACTATAGAGGCTGTAAGTGCAACTTCACTACTTTAAACTGCATCTAAGGCAAATAACTGATCCATCAAAAAGCTTTAGCAAAAACCTAACCTTCTCAAAAATGAGACATGATTTGATGCCTTTATAGACTAGAAAATCTACTTTTATCTTGGGATTTAACAATTAATTGATAAATAAGAGATTTTTTATCAAACCAAGGACATACAATACTTTTATTAGAACACAACATCTTATCCCAAGAGGAATGGTGATACATCCAATTCTTTTTGCAATATACTCTTTATCATCAATAATTTGAACTCAATCTCGAGTCAGGTGAGTTGATAGTGAATCAAAGAGTTCTTTACATCCAGTCATGTGCTTGCTAGAACCAGAGTCTATTAACCAAACTTTGCTTACTTCTATTAAAGTTTTAGAGACTAGTACAATGTCATACAGGGCTCGATATGTTGTTTCTTATACTACTTCATCATTTGATGCATTATCCTCTTGATTTTGTGCTGCTACATGTCCTTTCTACTTCCAATGTTGAGGACATCTCTTAGATTTCTTTGAATCTTCTTTACTATAAGAACCCTCGTGACTGGTTTGGCCTTGAGCCAAGGCATTATACCAGCAATGATCAATGTCATGCATGTGGGTTTTAAAAATGTAACACCACCACTTTGGTTTCTCAGTATTTATTTTATTGATGTTATTGTGGCTACTTTTGAGGTGGTTTCTTGAATTTTGGACCCCATTGCTTAGAGATCAAGGCTTTGTCCTCAAATTCTTCATACATGGATTGTACTGCTTCATTTTGTTGAAGTAAATTGACCAGTTCTTTGAATGACACCACTTTCTCTATTATGTTGAGTGTCATAATGAATGTGCAAAACTGAGATGGAAGAGATCTTAGCATAACTAGAACTAGCATCCTGTCCTTGATGTTCTCTCAAAGTACAACAAGTTCAACTCAAAGTTCTTCAATTTGGCATAAGAACTCATTAACATTTTTTCCTAATTTCATACTGAGTATATGAAGAAGTGATTGTAAATGCATCAATTTGGCTTGGTTCTTTATCTCATATATTGTGAACATAATGTTCCATGCCTCCTTTGACTTCTATGCATCACAAACATGAGTTTGTAGTTCATCAACAATACTGAGAGTTATCAGCATAAGTACTTTCGCATTTGACTTGTCAAACATCTTTTGCTCATCTTGGCCAGCAGGATAGGTCATTATTCCAGTGACGATGCCCCATAATTATTCAAATTGAAGAACCATTCACATCTTCATCTTCCAAGCAGCAAAATTTGGCCCTTTGAAGAGTTGGGCATCTAACAAAAGCAACTTCGGTGTAGAAATTTTATTCTGTGTGTTTTCTTACTTTACTTTTACAAGAAAATACAAGCAAGAACACGTATATCTTCAAAGTTTCAAATTTTCTATATTTTTATTTATTTACATAGAAGTGTACCTTTATAAAGGTTCTACACTATTTTCATCAACAATGGTATGTCACATAAAGATGGGCTTGGTATGCTCATGCAGTCAAATGTGGACGCTTGTTGGGGCATTCTTCTACACATTCATCATCTGCATCATAGCCTTCATCGATATTTTTACCAATCTTCTGGGCCTGACACTTCATGTCAAACAGGAAATAGCCAAGGAGGCCTTGGCATACTAGTTCATCAAGTTGAAGATTACCGATGTCTTTGAGGGCAAATTTTAAGGCAAACTAGAATCGTGTAGGATTCATTCAATCTTCTTGTTTTGAAAATTCAAAAAGAATTTGAAATGTACCTTGCCTTTTCTACTTGGCCAATGCTGGCTTTGCCGTGGCTTTCCAGGCATTCAGCGTTCATTTTGTACTGCTGTGATGGTTTTCCTCCACGTCACACGTTTTACTCAGATAAATGCTTTGCTTCTGCTATTTCACAGGCTTGCATTCTATAGCATGCTTTACAAACTTTTGCCATGTTCTACTCGTGGTGGCTCTTTTCCGCTTCATTCTTTGTCTTCACAGGTTTTCAACTTTGCACTTCATTGCAGGTTTGTGTTGCCACTGTCACTCCAGGCTTGGCACCATTCCATTATTTTCTAAGCTGCATTGATCCTACAATGGTGTCAATCCTTAGCATTCTCCATGCTTTGTTCGCAGGCTTTGTTTTGCAAGATTTTGCTTCCTATACTGTGGCAGACCAGGGAAATAGGCTCTGATACCAAAGTGCTAACAGAGAATGAATATTTATTGAAACTTCAATGTTTTTCCATTGCATAGAGGTGCATATTTATACATAAATTAATACAGTTACAAAACTGTAAGTGCATGACAACTGGCTATCAAACTAATTAACAGCCTACGCTAAACAAACTACCGAACTCTATAATAATGTAATATCCGTATTAGTTACGCCAACAAAAACTAGTTTAAGGAGATTCAAATTTTCCTCTTAAGTACTCAGATGCAGTATGTTTCAAATTAATATCTCTATTGTCCTGTAATTCCCAGCATAGTTTTCAGTAACTATACTTTATAAAAATTTAACAACCTCACTTTCAATGATCATCGGATCAAAAAATTTATCCCCTCGTTCAAGAGTAATTTTTGAAAAAAATTATGGCTTTTATGATTAAGAATTGTCATTTGAAACAACCTAGTGTTATGGTTCCCTTATTTAATCCATATTTCCCTTGACTTAAGCATCCAAAAGGTTTCCTTTTTGGTTACCATGTTATGATATTCACTAAATAAACTTTTTTCTTGTGAAAGGGAACTCTTGTTTTGCACGTGCTCTACCTTAAATTCTTCCAACTAAGATATTTTTTTATAATATCTTTTTTTGCTCAGATATAAATTCTTCCAAAAACATGATTATTCCACAATATAACCTCTATTTTAATATTTTAATGTACACATCATTAATTTTTTTAATTTTTGGTGTTTTATTTATTTTTTATTTATGTGAACCTAATAGGATATATATAACTTAATACTATAGTAACTAAACAAATATGAATGTAACTAGATAGATATAATGACTTAATATTTACATAAAATTCTAGTGCAATTTTATACCTAGATTTTTTTCTAGTATGTGGTAGGATACAATCATAAACATTAATAATATTACAGTCTATGAGTTCTTGGATTTGGAAACAATGTATATGTGTGCTCCTATAAAAGTTTGCACTTCCTAGACCCTAGTGTATTGTAGTAGTTTCTCAAAAGGTTTTGATTTTTACTACTTGTATATAATGATTTTATTTTATTTTATTTTATTTTTTTTTAAATTATTTCACCTATTTATAATAATGGTTGTTTTACATGCAAATAACTTTAACCCTTTGTAAATATTCATTTTATATTTCTCCTTGCTTTAAATTCTATATTTGTGTTAAATATCATTTTAAAATAGGTAAATCATCTTAAATGGTAGGGTTTATATTATCTTAACGACCTCATATTACTATGTGTTTCATATGTTCAATACATCAAATAAGGAATTCAAATTGAATGTAGTTCTCCCACATATATTAGTATCTTCAATATTATGTAATACTAGTATGCATTTATATAGTGTGTATTAATTTCAATGCTTGAAAATGTATTACATGACCTTATAAATGATATTAAAATTTATCTTAAAGGGAGTTTTTATTTGAGAGATTTTAGATTAATGAGATATTGTGAAGTACCTATGAATGTGTAAAGTGATTTCCACTGAGTAATAGATAAGTATTATGATAAGTGGATTATTATCCTTTAAATATATTGTTAAATATTTGGATAATTTCATATAAAGTGACATTAAAAACGTATTTATTAAACAATAAGAAAAATAAATATTTTAAATTAGTTGTTAAAGGGTACATGAATATGTTTGACATAATTATACAAGTCTTCAATAACATAATGGCTCAAGAGGTGTGATCCTATATTGAGAACAAGAATAACCATCTAAGACTACTAGACCATTTGATAATGATAATAAGTGATTTAAGAAAACATTACAAAGTTCTTATGCAATAGCAATGATATTTTATAAGGGTTAGGGCCATATATGGATAAATGGATAAGTATGAATGTGGATAAGATTCATGTATATGATCATAAGTCAAGTTATTTGGTATTCATCAAATTATACACTTTCAAGTATTTAATACAAAATATGAGAGTCTAAATTTCCCAAAATTTTGTTTTAGTAATGGAATTATTGGAATAAGATGATATAAGGTGATAGGCCCATATATGGATAAATGGATAAATAAGAATGTGGACAATATTTGTATATATGATCAGAAGTCATGTATATTTGATATTGATAAAATTATACATATTCAAGTGTCTAATACAAAATATGAATGTATAAATCCCCCCTTTTGTTTTAGTAACAAAATTACAACAGTCAAATTATATAAGGTGATACATCGCAATAACTATGATTGGTGTGCTCAAGTATGTACTATGCGTTATGCCTTGTTCTACATAAACCTATAATGAAACATGTAAAATTAAATTTTTTATTTGTGATAATGAATTTAAAAGTCACAAATTTTAACATGCATGGAATTATATATCAAGTAACAAGAATACCTATGTGCATATCAACCAATTTGATAGCGTAAAATTATGGGTTTTGATGAATATGCCACAACCCTCATTTTCAAATGAATAATTTATTGTAATTAAAGTCACCAAAAAATTAATCCTCAAACAACTCATTATATTTGAGTGATGACATAATAGGGTTTATAATGAATACAATAAATGCCTTAATAATTTTTTTGAATATACATAATGGTTTTGCATCATCTACTATACATATATTTTAAGATTCAACTTGAGTAATACCTAAGAAACAAAATTAAATAATATGTTACATATGTTTTGTAAATGTTTCCAATCCAAGAATTTTTATAATCTATGTCTAAATTCCATATATATTTACCAAAAATGACACCCTATTTAATATAAATCATGTAATGTATGTACTGATATCATATAATATGTAAAATAAAATATATAATATTGTTAAATATCTAACATATGACCTATATATGCCCCCATTGAATTCAAAATCTGTCAGGACAAAAGGAAAACTTGAGATAATCTATGTAAAAACTGTACTATGTATTAATTTTCATTATAAGCAAAAAAATCATAAGACTTTGAAGACTCATTGTCTAAGATAAGCCACTAGGTATTTCCCCTTTCTGAGGTAGGGAATGTAGAATGTGAATTACTCATCTCAAAATAAATAGTTAAACGAATAATGTTTTGTATCAAAATATATAACCAATGTAAATCATATAGTTTCATGTGGATTACATGTCATCATATTAATAATAAATCATTTGATTATCTATTAAATATGCATTCTAAGGCACACAAGTGTTGTACCAAGATAAATATATCAATATGAAACAAAGTGAATAGTCAATACATTAAAGACCATCCAAAAATAGATTAATAAATAAATATAATGTTCATGATATGTATAATGACAATGAAATAAAAAAAGAGTGGGTGATATGGATCATAACATAAAAATACTAAAATAAAATCATAGACTCACCCAGACGCAGGAAAGAGTTTCACACATTGCATCATAGCCATCACACATAAAATGTAGGACACTCAATAGCATTAAATGTCACACAAAGAATGGATACATAATCATTTTAAAAGAGAATGTTTAGATAAGGCCAAGGGCCACACATGATGGATAATAAAATGTCACACATAGCAACAAGCTACACTCAATAGATAATTACACACATAAAACCATAATGAACCATAAATGGATAAATATTCTCTAAATATAATAATAACTCAATCATTATCTCAATTAATAGTGAAAAACATTAATCATATATAAAATAATCAATAATAATCTACACAATCAATGTATGTCATGATCATGCGTGAAAAAATACATCTAGTGAAACAATAATAAATGTAGTATGAGTTAGAGTTATTCAAGTATAAGAAGTGTGAAGTAGATCAATATTATTAATGTAAATACTATTATAATGTTAAACCCTATGTAAATCAAGAATTTTCTCCTAGTAAAAACATGCCGCCAAAGTAGGAAGGTAGTTTCTTAATGTTGGAATGTCCAACAACTACGTGTTCATGTCAAATGAAATATGTATGTCCTACAACTCACTCATAAAGAAGGTGAGAAACATGTCAATATAAAACATGATATATGATGTAATATATATAATAAAACATAAAAAAACATCCAAATTTGAAATGCATGTCATTCATAAGTCCTATTTTTTTAAATATTTTGATTTTTAATGTTTTATACATTTTTATAATGTTATGTAATGATAGCCAATGATCCCATAAATTATATTATAGAATGAATTTCAAATGTAAAACTTGTATATTTTACCCATTTTGGTCAAGTATTAAAATTTGTACATACATGACAATATGAAAATTAATCCCATGATGTGACATATCCATCATGGTCAATATTAATAAAATGATGCTAGAGTAAAATGTCTAGAGTTTGATGCATAATAATATAATGTGCATATGTTTATAGTGTAAAATGTTAATTGATATATAACACTAGTAAAATATGTGATAGAGGAGATAATAGATGACTAGTGCTAGCCATTAAACAAAATAAACTATCTTAATCCAAGGTAAATATGTAAAATTAGCCTTTGTAGGTTGCTTAATTTAATCTGATGGCTATTAGAGTATATTAATAATATCCTCTTGAAGAGGGTATTTTCATGGAATACATATAACTATGACCACACTAAAAACATGTATGTACTTCAAAATATGTGTATTATAGATTAGACACAGTTCAATATCTAAATTCTTCATTAAATTATCTCAGATATCCTTGTACTCGATACGACTAAAAAAATATTAAATTATATTAGTGCCTTACATGAGTGTTATTAATGTCCTCCTAAGAATATATTTTTTCTATTTATTTAATCCCTTAATTATTTTTATTGTATCCATAATATATTCTAGTGTATATCTAGGGCTAGTGAAGAGTGTCATGAAAACATTGTCACTTGAACCATTATCTACTATGACACTATGTATGGGTTATGAATCTATATATTTATGGATAAATAATGACTCAATAAAATACTTATCCTAAGATATTTGATCTTCATCAAATGTAATCATAGATTTGTGTATCTATAAATTTTAAAGTATTACACTAGTAACATCTATAATATGGTATTGCTTACTTACAGAAGCATATCAATTTATAGGAGGACGTGCATTATAATCTATGTGTACATAAAGGTTAAGAATAGTTTATTCTACTACATTATAATGAAAGTGGTCATAACATATATTCAACTTAGAATTCACATTAATATATGTCCTTGAAACATATATAGGTGTAATAAGATAAATAACATATGTATCTATCAAATATTATAGTTTATGTTAACCACTAATTTATTTATTAGTTAAATGTCTAATGCATTAGTCATAACCACGTTATGCATTACTATTAAATTGCTTAGATTGAGGATTACCATTATTAACACATTTTATAGAGTGGGATATATAATATTGCACTTGTTTAAAAAATAATGATACATTTTAAGGAGGTTTTCATAAGTGTGAGAATGTATTTCTTTGTGGAGCAAAGAGATCAAGCCAATGTATCAGTTTCAATACTACATTAGTTATTAGTGTTGAATAATTATTATTATCGCTTCATTTTAATTTTTTTTTTTAATGGAAATTTCTCACCATAAATATTTTGATGGTTGGAAGTATACTCTATTTTAATTAATTTTTATATTTTTATCTTATAATTGTGTGACATACGTCATAAAATGATTGAAAATTCTATAAAAAAACAATAGATTCATGTACATGAATAAAAAATATTGAATTAAATATATATTATAATAATTTTCATTCCATTTGAATTTCAATATTAGAGATCATGGTCATGAAAAATATTACATGACAATTAAAATGATCATTTTAACCTTATTCCATCTCAATGTAAGCATAGCAAATATTTTCAATAACATTTTTTGAAAATTGAGTTATCAATTAATCATCTAAAGGATTGAATCCATGAAATAATTATAAATACAAAGCATAAAACCAAATCAAGGTGTAATATTTTATAATCTATGAAAATAAATAGTTAATAACTTTTCATTGGATGAATAGTCGAAACATGCTATGTAAAATGATTAAGCATATTTTTCTACATCACCTTTTCCATTTTACAATGTAATATTAGGTGACATAAAACCTATCATTGATGGATAAGTTTAGATATCAATTAAATAATTTATTATGTAATAATGCATGGTAATAAGTGATATTGATAACTCTATAATAACTATGTTGTACTTTGAAAACATTTTTTTGTAGATCAATAACTATTTGAACAAGTGTTGGAACATCTAACATAGTAGACTATTTATCCATGGATATTGTCACATGAGTAGTAACCTTACAAGGTATAAAGTATGTTATGTAGGGATAATCATAATAATATTAGGAAAAATTTGTGTTTCCCCTACATTATATGGGCATCTCATCTATATCCAAATGTGTGGACATGGAAATTATAGTAGTATTATTAGTTACAACAACATTTATAGAATCAATACCTATTAAATGCATATTTATTTTAATAAATATCTCATGTTGTTTTTCCTTAGATGTGGCAATATTATAATTATCTCCATTCTTAAATTTTAGGATTCTTTGTAAGATATTATGTAATTCATGGGCTTATGAGTAGATTCATTTCAAAAATATTAAAAGAGATATAAATTATTTATGGTCTACACCATCAAAATTCATCTAGATGTATTGAATCACTATATTCATTATCTTGTCCATAATTAGTTCACATATTTGGAATATTAACAACATTTTTTACTTATATGTGTTCATTATTAACATGTTCATCAAAATAAGGAATAAATTAAATTGCAACAATATTTACCCTTTTATACACAAACAAGTGATCTAAATAAACTTGCTTGTGTTCAATTTCAATATTTCTTATCATATCACTCTACATTAAAGGGATGAGAAAACTATTCCTCTTATATGGAATAGAATATGAGTATGAAAAAACATCCAAAATTATTATGATCATGCATATAATTACTATGATATATCAAAAATTAAGAATCAAATCTAAATATATAAAAAGAATTTCAAAAAATAAAATACTAGAAAAAAGAAAATGAACCCTACGGAATATAGGGATTTATTTGATCAATAAAAGGAAGGGGAGTTACTAGTGGAAAAGACTCATTTTATCATCATTTAAATGTAAGGGGAGGCAATGAATCTTAGAGTAAAATTATGGATATATAAGTCACATATTTTATCCAAGAGTGATTAAGAAGAACCAAAAACCTATGGACACATTTTAATCAAGGGATCTTGAGGTCTATTAATAATTTTATAATCCAAAGGTTACTCTAAAATTT
>JARHVA010007139.1:0-12500 GCA_037957365.1 Torreya grandis
TAATGAGGGGGAGTCCCATAGTTCATTGTGTGAGTGACAATATGAACATTACTAACATCGACAAGAGGAACCCTACTTTGTCTATGGGAGACCTTATTAGGATTGGTAAAGTTCATCATGTTTGTTGAATGTGACTCAATACTATTATCCAATAGAAAGTCCATGATGAATTAAAAACAAGAGAGATGAGAAAGAAAAGGTCAAAATAAGTGACTGAAATTTTATAGGGTCAATTATTTAAATCTAGTATAGAAACAAGGACTGTAAAACTATACAGGGTCAATTGGATAGATCATTAAAGTGAAAAGAAGGTAGAAAAAGCATTGGGTTGACTGGGTCAACCTAGTATAGAAAATAGAGAACTCAAGAAGCCTATATAATAGATTAAAAAATGAAACAAGCTAACTTTTCAAGTAATAAAAAGTAATAAGTACTAAAAGGAAATAGATAACCAATTAGATTAACACTGGCCAATCCAATTGAAACACACAAAAACAAAATCTTGCACTAATGTTGGATAAATCAAGGGGTTGCACACATAATTGAGTAAATAACAAACAAAAAAATTGGAAAATAAAGCCAACTAATTGGTCAACCTGATTGTTAATAAGATTATTAAGATATAATTTTAATGTGATTAGAAGTTAGCTATAAGCAAGGTACTAGATAAAAATCTAAGGATGGTTTTAGGTAGTTTGGGATGAAAAGGGATGTAGTGGCAATGATACA
The DNA here is from genome assembly GCA_037957365.1 of Torreya grandis. Classification (NCBI taxonomy): domain Eukaryota; kingdom Viridiplantae; phylum Streptophyta; class Pinopsida; order Cupressales; family Taxaceae; genus Torreya; species Torreya grandis. The sequence goes on from JARHVA010007139.1 coordinate 730, forward strand.
GGCTTGGCATTTGGGCCTACTCCTTCACTTCACAGACTGTAGTGATAAGGGTGTCAGGTGCTTAGCTAGAATATACCATTAACCATGCTTTATAGTTGACCAAAGCATCAAGTTAGATTCCCAGTTGGTGATGAAATCCAAGTAGTTTGGCCTAGGGTAGAAAAATATTAAAGTGCTTATTTATGTTATGTGATTTGATCATGTGTGCATAAAATATAAATAGTGAAACTAAGTGATTAATTAAAAATCCCCTAATTAGACTATGTGTGCTATTCTAAGCATCCAAGCAACATGAAAAGAAAGTGTGTGAGATAATTACTAGCATATATGATGTTAATTACAACTTTGAAACAAGGTATAGTGTGGACACTATATAAAAAAAATATAAAATAGGGTCGATAGGGTAAAACCCTGTACTATCGAAGCAATGTCTAAAAATGAACTAGGTCAGTAGTATCGATCTAGTTATTTCAGATAGCACATAGAACATAGAATTGGGTCAAAAATGTCAATCTAGTTGACTCTACAAGGATAGTTTTGAAGACTAAAAACTATGAAAGGAAATATAGAAAAGAAAGTAGAGAAGTAGAAATGAACCTTGGTGGATCAAAGATGAAATGAAGAAGATTATGGGTCTAGAACCTAAAAGTACGCTTGAGAAACTTGTAAATTAGGTTGACAATATTGATTAAGCTATAAAGGAACCTACTAAAAAGTGATAAGACTTTAAGGGGTCAATTAGGTCAAACTAGTAGGCTAAAATAGGTGTATTAAAGGATGTAAACCTATACTATGTTGATTGGGTCAGTCTAATTGCCTACTTACATATAGATATAAGAAGCTGGGTCGACATAATTGATCCAAAATGTCAAAAATATATTATCAAAATAAATGAAATAAATGAAGTAAATATTGAACAAATCTTATAAGGGTTAGTTCACATTAGGGTCACCATAATGTATGCAATAAAAAATGCATCATGTCTATGAATTAATCCTACATTAGATAAGATAGATCACACACACTTTTGACTATGATAAACTTGTTAAGTGGGAGAATGACCAATATGGAGATCGACTAGAACTGATTAGGGGATCACTTGTATCACTTTTCACAACACATCATGTTAAGAAGGGTTCAAAATCCTATAGCCTAACATAATTGCACAAAAAACCTACTAGATTCCTAAGGTTTTAAATATTCACTCTATTCTAATATCAAAAAAGTATATCTAATCTAGTGCACACCAAAGCTTGTGGGACAAAGTTGGGGTTAAAAGTAATACACCAAACAACTAAATTAAACATGTATTAGAAGACATATACTTGCATCGATGTATATGGAATCCAAATACATGGAGAGAATAATACAAATGCATTATCTATCTACTCTTACAAAGGAGAAATAAGGTTAAGAATACTTACCTTTGAAGATGAACCCACCAAGCCTCAATCTCTACCTTGGCCAAGGTAATTCACAAGAGATTGTTGTATTATGTAAGGATAACCAAGATAAATCATCTCTAGGATACACAACCTCTCTAAGCATCCAAAACCCTTCTCCAAAAGATAAGATCCATATATTCAAATAAATTATGTAACCCTAATATTTATTAATCAAGTAGACCTTTTAATTCTTTTCTTATAATTCTTCTCTTATGAAATGGTGGGAAATGACCTTGTATATATAGGTAGATCTTACCCTAAATCCTTCCAAGAACATTGGTTATATGGGGTCAACCTAGTCAACCTAGTGTGTTTTTAGGTATAATGTAATAAGTTTTAGCTAGGTCGAATAAAAGGATAATAAACCAAGAAAGTAAATAATGCCCCCTAAACTATATTGGGTCAACCCAGTTGAACTAGTATAACCAACAGTCAAAAAAAATGTTAAGCCAAGAAAGGAGGAATGGAAAGAGGAAAAGATTGGAGGAGGTAGGATTATGAAGAATAAGTTTAGGGTAAATGGTTTTTAGGAGACAAGTGTGTAGATGGAAAGTGGAAAAAGGGAAAATAATATTATGAAGCATCGATGGTCTTCCCACCCCTTTCTCAGTGCACCCCTTAAAGCATACACTCTGAGAGATTGAGACTCAATAGGTTATTTCAAGATACAAAGTGTCAGTAATCAATACAAGTTTAAAAATATTATGTGTGTGTGTGTGTATATATGTGTATATTATGAAATGAAATAATATGTTTTACAAGTTCTGTTGATTGGATATTTAGGTTTGTGTTCATTACTATTTTTTATTTTGAACATGTACTTAGGTTATAAATCCCTTTCTATAGTTATATTTGGAAATGTGTTGTTGATTACCTATTAAGGGCATCTTGGGTTGATAACTTGAGTAGTAAAAAGTATTTGAGATTCTAGTTTAGTGTATGTTCTAGGTTTCATGGATCATTTAATGTTTACCATTATCTTTAATTTGAATTTTTTTTTGCATATTTACTAATAAATATTGTCATGAAATGATACTAGACACCCTATGGTCTAGAAGCCACCAACATGCCACCCTCCATTTTATTATTATCTAACTTCTCCTACCATATCATACCTTACAAATAATATATCCCTTTCATACTATACTTATTATTTTCCTTAAAAATGCATAAGACATGACTTATTTGCAATGTGTTTGTAGTTTGTGCTTTAAATCCTAACATTATAGTATTTTATTTAGTCCATTTTCTATTTAAGATTATTCAAAATGAAGATTGAAATCATAATTTCATCTATATTTAGTAGTTTGTGTATGACTTAGAACATTTTTGCATTTCATGTGATAACTCTTCATGAGTGAAGTGTAAAAACTTGGTTATGCTCTGGTCATATTTGTTCCTTGTGCCAAGAATTCCCATGGAGATTGAATTGCAAAATCCTTTCATGTGAACAAGTTATCCCATAAGTTCTCTCACCTTGGTTTAGGCAAAGCCAAAAGTATTAGGGAACTAACCATACCCTCTATAGGTGCCTCTCAATCATTTTATACATTTAGTCTAATATTGATGCCAAACCCTTCCCTAATTACAATGACATAATAATGGGTATTCCAACATTGCTTTCCATTTTACTTCAAGTGTGAAAGGTTGAGTGTATGAGGTGTATAACTGGGAACCAACACTCATCTAACACCATTGTTTGGGATAATTCTTGTCACCTGCATTATCGAGGACTCTTGTAGAGAGATATTGTTAGTTTAAAAGTTCTCTACTTGTATCTTTGTTGATCTAACTATATTTGGTTCATCAATATTGCCACTCTTTTGTTGCCATTGCCATTGATATAAAATATACCCATGGCACTTATGTTACTAGGGACTCTTTCAGAGAGCTATAGTTATAAGTATTTAAAAATTGAATGTTCTCTACATTTTATTTACTACAGTTAGACTCTCTTGGCCATCAATGCCACAATACTCCATTGGGGATGTGTCAATAATTCATGGGGATTTATAATTGACATCAATTGAGTTCATTGTAAAGAGTTGTTAATGTTGCATTTTGGAAGCTAAAGTTTTCCATTTTGAACATTATTCTAAAAATTTTATGGTCTTTATGCTACTATTTATCATTGAGCTTCAAAAAGTTTTATTTTTTAGCATGTATCACAATAGTTTGTTAACTATTATATTCTAGAATTTTTATTCTAGTGGTGACTCTAAATCTATTTTCTAGTTTCAAGGAAGATCAATGCCTATTTTGAATATATTCATTAAAATCTAGGTTTGAGTATTTTTCTTGTTTGTAAAGCTGGAAAGATTGAGATCATCCTTTAAAGGTGACTTGTAATAACCTTATCTCACTACTATGTTTGCATTAAAGATGAAGGAGATAAATTTGGAAGCCAGATTGGAAGTGATTGATCTATTAAATTTCAAAATAAATGTTGTGGATTTTGATATTGACATTTATTAGTGTGACAAGTGATTTTCCCACATCCCCCATATGATACTATTAAACTAAGTGATGAAGATTCAGATGAACATGAGTATACATCACCTAAATATGACATTTTTATGTTCAATTGTCAAAACTCCCTAAGTAAGTTTTATGCTTCTATGGAAATGATGTTTACTACTACTATTGATTAATTTTAGAGTGTGGTCAAGAGTCCTAATGTATGAGTTTTCTTGTGAGATAGTATGATAAAAGCATATGAGTTACCCAATCATGATGTAATTGAAGATCCAAAGTGTGATTTAAAAGAAATTCTAGGAATTCATGTAGGATTAGGTGACTCCAATGGAAATGTGGATTTTTTTGAGTAACCAGTAGTTCTTAATGTTGGGGTTGACAACAAGGGTGTTGTTTGGGAGATGTCATTCAATGAATATGGGTTTGTGTTTTATACCCTAGAAGATGAAAATTTATAGACCCATTTTAGGTAGTAATTTGAGAGCACAATTGACATTGCTAATAGTGAATCACTCTTGTTTGGTTCTCACATGATTGTAGCTGAGAAGCATGTTTATTTACAACTGATAAAGGAGAAATAATATTTTAGCATGGTCCTATACAGATTTGAGATCATGCAAAGAGGATATACTTCAATGTTTCATTGTATTATAGCATAGTAGTAGGACCTTTAGTCATGTGCAGAGATTATTTTACTTCATCTTGGCCACCAAGCTGATAGAAAAGTTCAAGAGACTAAGGGATGGAAAAATTCTAGAGAAGATAAATAATGGAAAGCATCCAAAGAATTTCCTCAATTGAGTCTAGATAATGTACATATTGTATAGTGTTTTATTGTTTTATCCTTCTATTACTTTGTTGCCCCTCTACTTTGGGCCTTATTTGTATAGTTTCCTTTTGTGTTTTTGTCATGTGTTAGTTTTTAAATTCTCCTCATCTATTTTTGTAAGTTTTCCATGGTTTTTTGAGCTTTCATGAGCATTTGCAAAAAAAAATTGCATCTTGACTTTGTGACCCAATAGATTGGCAACTGGTATTGTGCTTTTAGGTTCTTTACACACCCATAGGGGGTATGCATCCTTGGGTGAGAGCCATTGTTAGTGCCCCAAAATACACTAAAGTAATTAGGCCCTTATCAAGTGTAAATGACTATCTTTTGAGCCCAACTTACATCTCCAAGTGTTCCTTTGGAAGTTCAAGTTCATGTAAAATTGGCTAAGTCTTAATCTGGTCTTTATTTAGCAAATGCATCTTTCCCTTAGAATTTTTTGGGATTTTTTCACAAACATAATGTTTGATGGAAATAGGTCTTCATGTGTTTTTGATTGGGAAAAAATATTCCAAGGACTTATTTCCATCAAAGATTTTGTCTGCTATAAATTTTTTGAAGGAATTCAATGTCTTGTTTTGCATCATGTTAAGTGTTTCACAAAAGATCTGAAGGGTCATTTCTTTCAGACTTTTTTTCCACAACAAAATTTTTGAAGGGAACTTGTTCTTTAAGTATTTTTCCCACACAAAAATCCTAAAAAAATACTTTGTTTTAAAAAATGTGCAAACTCGTATTTGTTTTGGACTTTTTTAATTTGTGGCAAAATTTTTGAAGGGAACTTACCCTTTGGGAATTTTTCCCATGCAAAAATCCTAAAAGAAATGTAAGGACTTATTTATTTTGGCCAAAGTGTTTTTAAAAAGTCTAAAGGGTAAGTGTAGAGGGCAAAGGACACTTTCAATAAGTCTAAAGGGAACTTTCAAGAGATCTAGAGGGTCATTCTAAAAGGTTGAAGGGAAATTTTATAGGGCATGTACCCTTAAAAAATATTAAGGGTATGTTCAAATGGCTGAAAGGTGTTTTTGGCAAAGTTTATATGAAGTAGAACTCTTATTTCCTTTAGGAAAATTTCCCATGCAAAAAGTTTGAAAGAATTTCATTTCTTTGGGAAAAGTACCAAGTTCAACTTTACAAAAAAATTATTTCAGATAAAATATTCAAAATAATTATCCTAATGAAGACAAAAGGAGCTAAGTCTCAATTCTTTTGGCAAAAGGTGTAAAGATCCAATTCCTTCAAGGAAATTGTTTCCAACAAAATATCTAAAATAATTATTCTAATGAAGGAAAAAATCCTTCAAAAAATTATCTTGGACATTTTATCTGAGATAATTATCTTGATAGAATGCCCCAAAGAATTGTTGAAGGAAAATTATGTTGAAGAAGAGCCCAAAGAAGAAGTGTTGAGGATAAAGAAAAGATAAAGACATAGAAGCTGAAGATAAAAGGCTCGAGAAGTAAATAGGAATGTGAAAGAAAAATATATGATTGATCAAATTACCATAGAATAAATTCCCCAAAGAAATTTCTAAATTAAAGGTATTATAGTTTTATGGATGTCTTTTGACAGGTACATGGACATAAATTTTAATTCGCAATAAGTAGCCATTGGGATTCAAATGTTCCAAGATGGTCATGTGAGCATCAATTTTAAGCCCTATGAAGTAGATATTTGTTTTCAAATGAAGGTAGATCCAATGACACACATTTGCATAGAGTAGGATGATCTAATGGTGTGTGATCAAAGCTAAATAGTCAAAGGAACATATGAATCCCATAGGGCTCCAAGTGTCACATCCTTTGGTCCAAGAACAATAAATATCTAATCATGCCCCACCTCTCATATCATGATCTAATAGAATGTGTCCACTTGTCCCAACTAGATCTGACAGTGCATGACCAATATTGAAAAGTCAAGGACACTATTAGAAAATTTAGAAATGACAAGTGGCATAGTTGCATGTTATGAGTTAGAAATAAAAAATCTCACATAAGATCTATGGCTTGCATTTGCTCAGGTAAGGATGATCCAATGATGCAATCTAAGGTAGATTTTTAAGAGGGATTGGATTGCATGAGGATGTGACAAGTATCCAAATTAGACTCAATCAATCAATTTAGTCACTCTTAGGCCTTGCAAATCCCTAATTGGATTTGATGTGGCATGACAAATGTTAGTATGTGGAAATATTTGGTTGAAAATATAAAATTGATGGCTTTTTTATGGACGTGGTATTGATTCAAAGCATATAAGAATGTCTAACTACCATTTTAGAGAATATTTTTTTAATGTACATGGATCTTTTCTATTTTCATCATATCTGGAGATTTCTAATTCTAATCATCACAAGGTAAAGGGATTTCCTTGGCATGGATAAATAAGATATTTCCTATCTAGAAGTTTACATGATTTTCAATCAATCAACAAGAGAGAATTTCTATATAGTTTCACATGAGGACAAAATTTGTTTGGCTCTTCAAATGATTTTGTACGTCTAGCTATGTAAGTGAGTAGTCAAGAGCATCTCCATGTGGTTTCATATGATGATAAATAATTTTTCGAGCCTCCACTATGAATTTTACCATCCAAATCATGAATTCACCAACATTTTAGTCAAAAGATAAAAGGTTTATTGCAAATATTTGTCATTTCTTATGGAGGTAGTTGTAATAATGATCCTTTCCTTATAAGTAGATGAGGGTCTCAGGCATGGAAAAGGGCATATTCTATATGGAAGTATCTTGGTAGGCTTGAAGGCTTGTTTTAAAATTTTATAAATTGTGACCCATATCTCCAAATTAAAAAAAAGTATAAATAGAAGGTTTATCTTCTATTCAAGAGGTTTTTGGTTGGCCATGGTGTTGGTCATTATGTTGGTCCATGTCTTCCTTAGTATATGTTCTTTCACATTTTGGGATCATTTTTATGTGTTTTTAATCTCTCTTGCTAAGGTGGTTGTATTTGTACAACCATTATCAAGCTTTGAGAGCATGTTTATGTCTCTCTTGTTAAAAGAGCAATCTCACCATGCTTGTCCCCATGGTAAGATTTTGAAGTGTTGATGTTTTTGATATTTCTTTTCAAGTTAAATGAAAAATATTTTTGGTTCTTTATTATATCCTATTAATGAAATGCAATAATATGTTTTAAATTTTTTGTTGATTAGATATTTGGGTTTGTGTTCATTACGGGTTGTCATTTTGAGCATGTACCTAGGTTATAAATCCCTTTCTATATTTATATTTGGAAATATGTTGTTGAGTATCTTTTAAGGGTATCACAGGTTCATGAATTTATTAGGAGAAATTATATGAGATTCTAGTTTTAGTGTATGTTCTAGGGTTTCAAGGATCATTTAGTATTTTCCATTATCTTACATTTTAATTTTTTTTTTGCATTTTTGCTAAGAAATATTGTCATGAAATACTGCCAGATACCCTACTATTTAAAATCCACCAATATTCCACCCTCCATTTTATAGTTATATAACTCATCCTACCCTATCTTACCTTGCAAATAATACATCCCTTGCATACTATATATATTATTTTCCTTACAAAGACATAAGACTTTACTTATTTGGAATGTGTTTTTCATTTGTGCTTTGATTCTTAGCATTACAATCTTTTATTTAGTCCCTTTGCTATTGAAGATTTTTTAGAATGAACATTGAAGTCATAATTTCATTTGTATTTAGTAGCTTGTGAATGAATTAGATAATTTGTGCATTTTGTGTGACAACCCTTCACAGGTGAAGTGTGTAAACTTGGTTATGCTCTGGTCATATTTATTCCATGTGACAAGAATACCCATGGAGATTGAATTAAAAAATCCCTCCATGTGAGTAAACTACCCTATAGGTTATCTCACCCTAGTTCAAGTAGAGCCAAAAGTAGTAGGGAGCTAACCATACCCTCTATAGGTTCATCTTAGTCATTTTTTACATTCGGTCTAATCTTAATGCCAAACCCTTCCCTAGCTACAATGACATAATATCAAGTTTGCCATCATTGTTTAACATTTTCATTCAATTGTGCAAGGCTGAGTGTATGAGGTGTATAATTGGGAACCAAAATACCATACATGTGAAAAATAATGTATGTAAAGAGTGTAATCTAGTAGTCTAAATACTTCAAATGATGAAACTCTAAGGGAAACCTAAGGTTTGACATGGTTTGATATGTGTATGGAGTCAATAATATGTTTTACCCTAATTTGGTTTTACAACTATAATAGGATAAAAGCTTGAAATTATTTTAAATATTAAGATATGGCATTCAATAAAATATCAGTTTATTATATCTAGACATATGTCTAAGAATCTAGATTTATAATATTGTGATTTATGGATTTATTATTATTGAAATTGAATTTGTATATTGTTAATATTGTTTTTTAATTAGTATCATATCATATTTGTTACATTATTATTTTTTAACTATTATGATATCACATTCCACCATTTATAATTTTTGAATTAGTGTGATATTATATTCCAATGTTTCTATTATTAAATTCTAACTAGTGTGAAATCAAGTTCTAATCATATCCTAATTAATATTGATTACATAGTGTCCCATAAGTGTCTTGGTACCAATTAATAGTTGTCTTAGTATTATCTAATTTTTTTTTATAAATTTTACCTCATATTAACTAATTACATCATGAATTTAAATATTCACAAATATCAATGCACTAATGTAAACCATATTAACACCATGTAGAAGTATTGGACAATAATTTTTATCAACCAAAAAATTATCCTACTATACCCTTGTAAAACTAAAGTGGATTCCACATAATTTATCTAAATTTGAAAATTATGAATTTAATTTAGTCCCCTTGTGAAATAATTAATTACTTCATAACCACATTTTATGTCTTAAATCAAGGGTCATAATCTTTCATGCCAAATACATATCTTCATGACTAATAGGCCTAGTTGTAGTTTAAAGTGAAATCTATAAATATACATGTCAAAAGAGGCCCATTTTAAATTGAAGTTAAAATTTTAGTGTTGTATGAGTGTTTATGATTTTTTGACCCCATATTACCATTATACTAACCATGTTTATTCACTTTACTATCACAAGTTTGTTCAAACCATTGTATGTGCTAAAGTTTTGGGATATCATTTCATTGTGTCGATATATTGTGTGCATGAAAATCACAACATATGGATATATAATGTGTATTTAAAATTGTAATATATCCATACCATTTGTTGAGGCCACCTCAATGGGAAAAGATAGACCTATATGACTTTGTGACTCTATGGCCTTGTGATGATTTCCACATGCTTACTTTTTATATTGTAGACTTATTAAAAGTATTATATGTGATTTATTAATGTTTTAACTATAGTATATTTATATATTATATGTAGGTAATTCACTTATCTGAAGGACTTTATGTTAAAGTAAAGATGAAGGAACAAAAGATCTATGAACTTTGAAATTGCATAGTTACATAATGATCTTAATATTTTCCTAGTTTGAAAAATTACTATGAAAAAAAACTTTCTTATTTAAATTTTAAAATTTTACTCATATTTAATAAATAATACTATAATTTTATTAATGTATTAACATCCTTCCAAATGTTGTAATTAAAAATTATTTTATGGAATAATTATAAATCTTTCATTCATAATATAAAATAGTGCATTGACTTTAAGGTATTATTAGATAATGCTTTGTAATAAACCCACACCTCGGGCCAAGATCATATCACATATTAATTTATGATATTAAATAGTTTCACTCAGTCATTGGGATTACAATAGGGATACAATAATATCAAAGTGTAATTGGTGGAAACACGTGCAACTTACACCATATTATCTTTTGTATCTCTTTTCATATATTTAGTATTTGAAAGCATAGCGATAGTCTATAGAATGGAAAACCTTTCATTTGGATCTAGTGAAAGGTTAGAATATGAAGTGATAATGACTTATGAACTCTATATATATCTCTCAATTGTATTGTAAAATGACTTTGATGTGATAGAGATTAATATGAAGTTATGAAATGGATTCTCTTCAAGTGTCTTTTATCATTGTTTAGTTCATAGTGAATACTCACTTTTATTGAATCTATTAAACATGTTTATTATTATAATTTTTTTTGTACTATTAAGTATATGTTTTATGCATAAATATATATACTTTTATTTTTGAATGACTTGTTTAGTTTGAGTTGTTGTATTTTATATATTTCCATTGCACTTTGCACAATTATCCTTGTATTAACATGTTTTGATGGGTTTTCCAAGAAAATATACTAATAATAGTGAAATTAGTATGGATGATTGAAACGTGTTTTAGATTAAGGTAAAAATAGGTTTTGAAGGGATCCCAAAACCCTGAAACAAAGGGAAAAGGATAAAACAATATCATCCATAGGCAAAACCTAAAACCTACTTCAAGAAGTATCAAAATCAGGTTTTACATGGACCTGAAACCACCAGATAGAAATTCAAAAGATAGACCCCAGGTTTTACAAAGACTTGGAAACTCCATAGTAATACAAAAAAACTAGGTAGCGAGACCAGATATCACAACCAACTAAAAGAACCAAGACCTATTCTTCTAATTTCAAAATCATCTTCACTACTTCCGTACCTTTCACAACAGTGTCCTGAATGGCAATAGCCGCCGACGTGGCTCCCTCTTGCATTGCTTTCTTTTTTGAGCTCTGTCTAGTTCTCTTGCTAGGCCCCTCCAAGGATTTGATTTCCTCATTTGCTCTTTTTCCAATATTTACAGCAACATCACATATGATGATTGAAACATGTTATTATGGATATCAATGAATAAATATGTAGAGATATGGATAGATGAATAATCCACAACTTTGCTGAATAAGAATAAAAAATAATAGGAAAAACTATGAAAGAATTTAATCAAGAGCATATACACAAAGAAATATATGAAATATTTTGGTTTGAGTTTATTAGACTGCTAGTTACATAGTTATCTAGATTAAAGTACTAATTTTTTTAGACCATAAGGATAA
>JARHVA010007139.1:17500-180000 GCA_037957365.1 Torreya grandis
AAAAATGTCAAGTGCATAGCATATCAAATACCCTATTCTCATATATCATAACATGTGATTCTCTGAGACTAAATATCCATCTCAAGAAATGCTCTAGGAAGAAGGGTTTACCACAAACTTCAAAATTAGAAAAGGAGGAGAAAACCTGAGATTGGAGTCACCCCAAAACTAGTGGGTAAGTCACCCACAATGGTCATAAGGAATCTAGAAATAAAGGGTTCCCAATAAACCCTTAAAATCAATCATGATAAGAAATGAAAATCCTAACTTAGAATGTGTTGGTTCCTAGTTATACACCTATTTCACTTGACCTTGCACACTCAAAGAAAATGGAAAACAAATATTAAAAACCCAGTGATATGTTTTTATAGCTAAGGGAGGGTTTGGCATCTGATAGAGAGTATGGTCATCTATTTGTTACTTCTAGCTCTACCTAGATAAAGTTAAGAGGACCTAAGGGGTATCTTGCTCACATGAAGATATTATATAGTCCAATATCCATGGGGATTATTATCACAAGGGAACACAAATATAACTAGAACATAACCAAACTCACTTACTCCACCTCAAAAGGGTTATCACATGAAATGAGAAAATGCTCTAGGCTAGATATAAGCTACTAAAGATAGATGGGAAAGTGACTTCAACTTTCATGTTAAGGAATTTTCAACAACATGGGTTGAATGGAAAAATATAGTGCTAGGCATTTAAATCATAAAATACAAACACATGTTAAACAAGTAATATTTTATGTATCTTTAGGGAAAATAACACTTGTGATATACAACAAGGATTATATCATTTATAGGGTAGTATAGGGTAGGACAATTTGTTAATTATAAAGAGGAAAGGCATGGTGGTGTGATGATAGTTTTCAATCAACAAGGGGATCTTACAACATTTATGACATCACTTATTACAAAGACATAGACAATAATCATAAGCAAGATAATGAGACAAACTAGATGATCCTCAGAAGATATATAACATACATTGAAACTAAACCTTTAAGCACTTTTACCTATCAAATCCATAAACCTAGGGTGCCATAACAAGTTATTTAGAAACATAATCTAAAATAATTTAGGAAGGGATCTATAATATAGATCTAAGCCCAAGATGAAAATAAATAATGAGCATAAAACAAGATATCCAATCAACAACATTTGTAAAACACGTCACTGCACTTCATTAATAGGAAATAGTAGAGAATCACAAACATTTTCATTAACTTGAAAAGAGATACTACATACATCAATTTTTCAAAATGCTACCATGGGGACAACCATGGTCAGATTTATCCATGTTAGATAGGAGAGACATAAACATGCTCTTAGATCTTGTTGATGGTTATACACTTGTAACCACCTTAGCAAGATAGAAAATACATTCACTTAGTAATTGATCCCAAATTTTGTAGAACCTAAGCTTGGAGAGAATAAACTACCAACAATAACCAACACAATGACCAACCTTTGAATAGAGTATATAACCCCCTATTTATACATTTTACACTATTCTTTCAAATTTAGGATTGTAGGTTGTAATTTTCAAAATTGAATAACAGCCTCCCAATTTCACCAAGATGCTCCCAGTTGGAAAATATTCCTTTTTCCTCATTTTAAAATCTTCATCCATTTGTAATAAATCATTTCTCTAACTTCCTCTACAAGTAATGATGAATATTTTCAACAAACCCTTTGATTTCTTGACTAGAGATGCCTTTTTTCATGATCTAGAAGGTTATACTCTATGGTGGAGGCCAAACAAACTTTGTATTCATGTGTAACTTCCTAAAGATGACCTTGAACACTTGTTTTCATAGTTGGAACCTTTTGGATAGTTATCCTTCCTCTTTTGCATGCCATGGAACAACCTGTTCTTGTAATGATGGATGTATTGGAATGCTTGAGCTATGGTAAAGGCTGAAAGTGATCCATGGCCATCATTGAAAACATTATCTATAATGGACCATAAGCCCTCTACTACACTGTGATTTCTTTCTCATCCATGAAGGAGCCATAAATTTTAGCTCCTAGGCCAAAATTTATGTGGCACTCCACATAAGATGCAACTAAGCACTTATGGGGATTAAAAGGGACTAGGCTACTTAACTAGCTCCAATATAGATACATATCAACACATCATTGGGTCTAGATCTTTGAAAAGTTCACCTAAGACTAGCACTACTAGATCCTTATCTTCATGATGAATGAAAGCATGACACTTAGCATCTATGTAGGACCTTAACATCCCTTTATCATTAGCTTTTATTGTGATTTATTAGATCTCCATTAAGACCCTTGATATCATGCCACTTCGGGAATCCATGAGATTTTTTTTATCTACATAGTTAGTCTTTATTAGGATAGTGTGATTTTTCCATGTGGTAATTTTTTAATTTGTCCCGGGTTCTTTAAAAATCCTAAACTTACCTCATACCATCAGATCTTGTTTGGGCGAACAAACACACTATCAGTTCATGATCTAAAGGGTGGAATATAATTGGCCACTATCTATAGATGGCCTTGAGATTGTGACACTTGGTAGCCTCATGGGTTCTCTACACCTTACATAGTTAATCTCAACCAAGATAGCACCCTTCCACCATGTGAAGGCTCCTTATTTAGCATGAGTCCTTTGACAAGTTAGCTCTTACTTATGTCATTTATTTTCTAGATTCTCTAGATCTAAATGACTATTTATCATGGTTTAAGATTGATGTTTGCATGCCCATCATTTGATGTCTGTGTGACTATCATTAATGTCCACATGATCATTAATTTTAAGCCATAAATAATTATTGATATTTACTTTAATGTAAGCATGCCCATCATTTTATATCCACATTGACATATTTGACATTCATATGATGATAAATCTTTGAACACCAAATGGTTAATTATTGAGCATAATTTTTGTGTCTGCTTAACTATCAAACTACTTGATTAACTTTAAAGGCTTTCATCTTGAGATAAAAAGAGCATGAAGGCACCAAATTTGTAGGAGATGTTCATGGTGTCTAGAATATTGATTCTATGTGATCCTTTAACCATGAGACACTTTCTAGGAAAACTTATAAAATACATAATTAAAATGCATAATTCCATGGAATATTAAAAGTTTTCCCACTTAAATTACTCCCACCAATTTGAATTTAAATCAAAGGGATAAAGTTAGGGCAATTGTAACAAAGGCCTCAAGGTGCTCAGACATGAATTCAACTTGACCTCTGACGAACACTTGAAAAGAGGAAGTGGGATAAAAAATCAATTATTCATACTTGACAAGGGCTCAATTTCTTCAATGAAATTTTGGACACTAACATTATCTCTCAATCGAGGATTTGGACCCCCTATAAGTTTACGAAGAACCCTAAAATGTAAGACTAGGTTCCAATCCACTAGTGCACAGAATAAATACTTAGCAATTTCATCAATATAGACCCATAAAGGTTCAAAAAAATAAGGTAGACTTATAAAAATAGATAAAGATGATCTAAAAATGAACACACAATAAAAACACAAAAGAAAAATATAGAAGCAAGGCCCAAGGGAAAAGGGTGACAAAAAAACAAAACAATAAGACTATACACTATGCAACAATATACATAGTTGAAGACTCAATCAAGGAAGTGTTTCATATGTCTACCATTAATTGTTAGCTCTAGTATTTCACCATCTAGGTCTCTTAGGAAAAATGTGTGATCCCTAATTTGATAGTGGATGGAATAGGGACCCATCCACAAGGTATCAAACTTATCATGCTTGCCTTTCTCTTCATGTTTATTATCCCAAAGTAGAACCAAATCACCTACTTGGAAGGTTCTCAGAGTGACCTTCATATCAAATATCCTTTTTAGGTTTTCCTTAAACTTGAGGTGTCTCACATGAGTTTGTCTTCTAATTTCATCAAGTTTAATAATTTGGTTCATTCTTCTCTCATAGTGGTTGATTTTATCATCATTTTCTAGTTGCTAAATGAGCTGATAGGTTGAAAACTATAAATTTATAGGCAAAACTACTTGAGATTTATAGACAAGTTAAAATGGGTTTTTCCTATAGCTCTCTTAATCATGATCCTATAAACTCATAAATTAAACTTTAGCTATTCACCCTAGTTTTTCTTATTTTCTTCCAATGCATGTCTAATGATTTTGAGTAAGTTATTGTTATTGGATTTTGTTTTCCTATTCCCCTAAGGGTTGTAATTAGAAGCATAGGTCAATTCAATCCCATAATTTTTGCATAATTCCACTAATGGTTTATCTTTGAAACTCATGGCATTAACAATAATAATTTTGATAGGCACACAAAATCTATAAATAATCTGATTTAGAAAAAAATCCATAACCACCTGATGTTAGCCTTCTTTGTAGGGATTGCCTCAACCCATTTTGGGAAGTAGTAAATTGTAAATAGTATCCATATATGTCTAGTGCTTGATGAATTAACAATTTATCCAATGAAATCCACTCTGCATTTTTTGAATGTGCCTTCAATCATCACAAGATGTAAGGGAAGAGAACTAGAAGCTTTCATTCTACTAATAAAGTGCTAGCATTTTTTACATTTTTTTTATTTTTTTAGCAACATATTTAAACAATGATGGCCACCAATAACCAAATCTCATAATTTCATGAGATAAAAATCTAGGTGAAAAATAACCACCACATAATCCATTATGGAAGTCTTCAATTAGGTCAATAGTTTCCTCTTATAACATGCATCTCAAGAGAGCCACATCCAAATTCTTTCATGCAAGTCTATTCTTAGTTAAGAGGTATTTTTGGGAAATAATATTAAGAGTCTTACTTTGATCCTTATCCAAGTTAGGGTGATAATTCATTTTTTTCAAGTAATAAATAATATCCTTATACCATGAAGACATGTGAAATTTACTCAAGGAATCATCAACATTGAAAACAACAGTGTTTACCTCAATAACTTATAAATTGTTCTTAGATATGAGCTTAGCTAGACCCATCACTCATACTAACTTGGGGGTCTAAATATCCATGCCATACTCTTTAAACTTTTTAACCCACTTGCATCTCTTGCTAGATAATTTAATTTGAATTAAAATGTCCTTTACCAATGTGGGACATAAGTAACAATATTTAAACTCTGAATATAAGGCCTGAAAATCTTCATAGCCTTTAAGAGGTGTAGACCTATTTTTCCATGATATTGTAATTCAATTCAATACCTTGCATAGCTTTTCTAAAGAAAACTATTAGCTGCTCATGACCATCTTCATTATTTTTCAACAAGATAACAACAATAGTTTTATATTATGCAAAAGATTTTTTTTGAAATGGCTTAGTGTAACCAAGGTTGGCCAAAATAGGGATAGACTTTAAAGCTAATTTGATGTCATTGAATGTTTTCACAACCTTTTCCTCCCACTTGATGGTCTGGTCCTTCTTCAGTATGGAAGTAATAGGTAGAGTTATCTCTATAAAGTTAGACACAACCCTTCTTAGAAAAATAATTTGTCCCCAGAAGGATGGAATTCCCTTCTTGGATTTTGGGATAAGCATTTTTTCAATGGATTATACCCTCTTGGGGTCAATCATGACACCATATTTGGATACTATATGTCCCAACAACTTGGACTTTTATACTCCAAAGTGACATTTATTTAGATTTAGTAAAATGGCAAACTCCATGCATCTAACCAATACTTTTTCTAAATGCTCCAAATATCCTTCTCTAGTCTTGGATTACATAGTGATATCATCTTGATACACATATAAACTTATTAATCATCCCTACAAAAGTAACATCCATAGCTTGCTAAAATAGTGTACTAACATTGATTAATCTAAAAGGCATCCTCATATATACATACATGCCCCAAGGCATTGTAAATACGGTCTTGTGTCTCTTAGATTCCTTCACCATGACTTGGTTATATCATAAGAAACCATCTAATGTGGATAACATCTTTGATCTTGTAAAAATTTGAAATAGGTTATCCATATTAGGTATGGGATAATTATCTTTTAATAAAATTTTATTCAAATTTTGGAAATCCACACACAAGTGGATGTCACTATTTTTTATTTTGTTTTTGATTATAGGATGAATATGTTTTTGTTTTTTATTTTTATTATGATGGCCTACGTGGAAGAGGTGGGATGGTTTCCTTGATTTTGATTTCAAAATAAAGGTGTAAAGGTTTCACTTGGTAATTAAGTGTTTTAGTTAAGGGTTGGATTATGGTTTCCTTAGTTATAGGTTCACAAAGGACCAAATCAAATGGATGGGTGCCATTGTGTTGAGGGCTTTGGTTATGGGTTTTATAAATAATGAGTGAAGGAAGAGTCTCAATGGTTGATTTATTGAATATGCTTAAGGCTAGGTTGGGGGAAACACAAATAATATCCTTTGAAACCTCCTTATGATTGATAAGGTTTTGGATGAGCATCTTAAAAGAGCCACATCTATCTATGTCATGTCTATGTGCATGATGATAAGTAAAAAATTCATTTTATATAAACCAAAATAGATTTGTAAGAGAAATATTGATGGGTTTGATATGAGGAAGATTAATGATGGAAGCCTCTAAGAGTTTGTCAAGGATTGAAGCATAGGATTCCCCTAAGGGGTGTATTACCTCAGAAGAAGGTACACGAATGGCTCTTGAGTTTATGATCCAATTGGTTGGTTTGATGAGGCTTGTTGGTTTGTTAGGTTTGATGGCTTTGATAGGCTATGTAGGTTTGGTTGGTAGTTATTGATTGGATTTGATATGATTGATAATTTGTGTAAGGTTAGTAAGGTTGATAAGGTGGGTTGGTTTGATTAGTTTGGTTGGATTGATAGATTGATAGGTTGGCTGGGTTGATAGGTTGATGTATTTATGGGTTGATAGGTTAGTTGATAGATTGAGGTTGATAAGTTTGGCTAGGGTAATGGGTACGATGGTTGGTGTAGGTGACCCCAGGTTTGGGGATAGATGCTAATAGGTGGGTCTAGGTTTGAAAGATATGATAGATGTTGATGGGTGGTTAGTTGGGTATGATGATGATCAAATTGTTATTGATAGGTTATTGGCTAGTTTTAATTGAGATTTTATTAGTTATAGGTAAATGTTGATTAGTCATGGGTACTAAAAATAGATGACTCTACTTTAATTATCTAGTCCATCAACACTGTAACCAACTTTGGTGGTAGTTGATAGTTTGGTGGTTGGTTGAAATTGAAGTTTGATTGGTTATAGGTAAGGTTTGGTTATTTGTAGGTGAGGTTTTGGACATGAGTGGATTGTGATGCAAGGTAATGATCCAAGGCAAGAGGGTTGTCTTATGAGAATCTATCAAAGCTAAAATCTCTAGGGAAGACTATAGGTAGGGTCTCCATTAAAAAGGTAACAAAGGAAAGATGGTGGAAGGAAAGTTATTGGTTGGTTTGATTTCTCACCTTCTATCTAGAAAAGATGATGAGATAAATGGAAAAAAATAATGAAGTCTCACACCTCAAACTAAAATAAAGCAAAAGGAAAAGAATCTCTAAACAATCCAAACATACATTAAAATTGTGTTTAAAACTTATGATTATTTTAATATCACTTTTGGTTTATGCCTTAGAAAGTGTGAAAAAGAAAGTTGGCCTATAAATTAGGTACTTAAAGAGGAAATCTAAGGTTGGTTTTAGGTTATGTTTAGGTACTTAAGAGAGAAATCTATATTGATCTTCAATACATGGCTTGGTATTGGGGCATATGCCCTCACTTCACACATTGAAATGATAAGGGTGTTGGGTGTTTAGCCAAGATATATTGAATTTTAAAGTTTATACTCAACCAAAGAGTTGAGTTGGTTCTCCCCTTGGTAATGACTTCCAAGTAGGATTACCAGAAAAGGGTAAGGTTTACTGCTAGGTGATGAAATCCTAGTTGAGCCTTATCTCAAGTTAGTTTTGATGTGTTTATTGGTTATGTTGTTTGGAAAAGGTGTGTGATATCAAGAGTGAAATATATGATTAATTACTTTGCCTTTAAGTTACTTGATGAACTAGAACAAACAAGATATCAATATATGCAAAAGGTTTATTTTAAGCCCAAAATAAATTTAGATTTCATTAAATGAGCATAGAATAAAGGAAGAAAAAGGCTTGATAGGTCCCACCAGGTGTGCCAAAATGTTTCTCTTAATTTTTATTCATTTCATAATTTGGAATCAAGTAATAAACTAGTAAAAGGGGTGTGTAAAATAATACATAGTAAAGAAAGACACTAGAAAAAGGGGTTGTTAAAATAATAGTTGAGTGGACTGCCTAGCATGAGCTAGATCCAAGAAGCGTATGCTTGTTAGGAGGTTATCATTCTACTAATAAAAATTAAGTTGATGTAGATGAAAATAAAGAATAATCATATTCAATAACATGAAATTAAATACATGCAATAAGAATAAAGTTAAATTGTTGTTTAAATGAAATGACTAAAATAGCAAAAGTGGGTCAAAACCTATGCTAAAATAGTTAGGGTTAGGTTTAGAAAACTAGGGGAGGCTCTATGAATAGGAAAGAACATAAAAATTACAGTTTGGTTAAGGTAGAGGGACTAAAAAGAACTTGTTATTTTGACACAGTGACCATCGATAGTTAGGTGAACCATTGGTAATTGGGCCTAACCATCAATAGGTGGGTAACCATCGATGATTGAAGTGACCATCAATAGTTAGGCTAACCATCAATAGTTGTTTGTGTGTTTCTAGAAATGATCAAAAAGGGAATTGTAGATTAGATAAATGGTCAGGTAGGGATTTGAATATGGATTTGGTCAGAGGTGGGAAGCTAAGAGATAAGTTTTATTAGGTCAAGAGGGCTAGAAATGAAATTAAAATAAAGAAATAAGTACAAAGTTACCTGTAACTTACTAGCTTATTGATGGTGGAAGTCTAAAGTAATTTGGCCAAAGTGAAAGTACTTAGGTCTCAAGAGAAACTCAAATAAATGTTTGGATCTCCATTTTAACTACTTTATTATTAGAAGAAGGTTGGATACCTATGTTCAAGAATATTTGATAGCTTATATGTGGATTTGTGGATTTTTGGATCCTCTTCACTTCTTACTTCTCTCCTTTTATAGGATGAACTTAGTAATTATGCAGGAGGAAATTTGTAATTATGATGGAAGATAAAGTTGTCTATTATGATGCTTTAAAGATTATTAGTACTGCATAAGGTAAGTTACTAAATTATTCCATGTTTATCTCATACACAACTATAATTGGATTTAAATTAGGTTTGATAACTTGACCATTGATGATCAGGTTAATCATCAATAGTTAAGCTAACCATTATTAGTCAAGTTTCTAAGGAAAAAATGGGTGAAAATAAGGCAAATTAAAAATTTACATTAGTAAATTAATAAATGGAATAAGTCAACTAGGTAGACAACTAGATTTAGGGTTGGGTAGGGTTTTAAGGTGTTTTGACATCTAAAACTATGAAATTTTTGAGTGTCTACACATAGGGACTAAATTTGTAACCCATGATGAATACCTAATGGGATGAATAATACCACCATCCCTTAGCTTCTTTAACTCATCTTGTATCTTAATGGCTAAGATGGGGTTAATAAGTCTTTGTTTCTACTTGAAAGGTTTGCTATTAGACTATAATGGGATGGCATATATTAGAGAAAGTCTTCCATAAATGCTTTCAATTCAAAATAGGACTATGCCAAACAATCTTGTTACTTTGTTAGTAACTTACCATAATCTTTCTTCTCAGTTACACTTATGTGAGTACCTAGCTAAACCTTCCTTGGATTCTCATGAGGACCCAAATCACACTCAGTCATGTCCTTTGAAATAAATGTGTCTCAAGTCTTGATTCTATCCACTCCATCAAAATATTCTTCCAAACTTACCAAACCTATAGGGAGCATGTTTGTATTCAACTCGATAATGTCCTTCCCAAATAGGGTTTCTTTCCATCATAAACCTAAACTATAGATTCAAAATCTATGAGTTGATCATGGAACTCACCTTCATAATTTAGAAACCTCTTAATTTGTTCATCATCATAAAACACCTACCAATTATGAACATGTTCTAATATTGAAGGCCTAAAAATCACCTCTACTTGATACTAATAATAAGGGATTATATTTACAATGTAAAATTGAGCACCTAAACTTGTAATTTTGTCACCTTCTTGATTGAAACTTATATCATGATAATATAGATTGAATGCATCAAAAAATTCAAGAAAATCCCAAAAAGCATTCCAATATTGTTTCAACCTTTTATTTTTTATGGCATAAGCATTGTGTACTTTCTTTACTACTAGCTCAAAATCACCCTTGACAATTAAGAATTTAATTCTATGTTCATAGTCAATCCATAGACCAAGTAAGAGTGCCTCATACTTAGAAATATTGTTAGTGCACTCAAAGGACAACTTATAAGAAAAATTAAAGAAATTACCATTGGGGGCACAAAATACAACCCCTAATCCATTTCCAAGATTGGATAAAACCCCATCAAAACACATATTACAACCCACTCCTTCACTATCTAGTTTAACATCAAGAGAAGAAGGTTGTTCACTAGTGTCAACATTCCCAACAAAATTTCCCAAGTCAACATCTCTGTATAACACTTCATTTATAGCATGCTTCAAATCTTCAATGACATACAACATATTTATCTCTATATAAATTTTGATCATATTACCCTCCAATGGAATGGTGGAATAAGACAAGTCCATATGTACACTTCCACCCATGCTAACAACCCATTTTCATGATAACAAAATCCCCCACTTAGGTGGGTAGTCTATAACTGCCATGTCCATACTCAAATACTTACCTAGATGCACTACCAACTATATTTTTAACCCCTTGACTTGTCTAATAACTAAAACTTCTCATGAGTCCATGACATAACACTTGTCAAAGGATGATGTAATCATCACCCCAAGATCATTTAGGACACCTAATGGCATTACATTGCAAGAATCACCAAAATAAAACATATAGTTGTGAACAATTAGACCATTGATCAAGATCGTTATATAAAATGGGTCCACGTTCATCTGAATTTCTACCAAGGTAGTTCCCAAATACACTTCTGAAGCTAGTTCTACACCTTCTGATTGTTCATATTCTTCTGGGAGTGTTTAGGGTAAATCAATCTTATTTTCAGCTAATTTCTCACCAAATTCCAAGTATTCAAATTCCCTCTTCCTATGTTTATGTATTCTTAATAATTCAACAAGTAGCACATTGATTTTCAATTGGCTCAACACTTGGGCCATATCACATATATTATAATGAGGAAGAGGAGTATTTGGTAGAAGGATAATAACACATTTAGATGGAATGCAAACATTTAAATTATGAAATGGAGTAGGTTGGGGTGGATTTGCATTCTTAGTAGCAACCTTTAAAGATGGATTTTGTCTAGCATCATTCACACCCTTAGGATTACTAGATAGCAAAGGTAATTTATTTTTAGCGAGAGCACCTCTAGGCTTATAAACTTGGGAAATGGGTATATGCTTAGAATTTTTAGGAACTACCATAGATGTTTTAAATTTGTTACTTGCTTCCCCTACCCTTAGATTTATAAGGGTAGTGACTTGAGGGGCAACATCTAGTTTCTTTCTTGTCAAGTACTATTCTTTCTCTTGGGAAACTACTACATTAATTAGTAGTTGACTATCCTCAACTGATGGAATTCCCCCATCATACTTCTTAATCACCATTGATCTTAGAAAATCAAAATCATGAATGGGAAATTCATACGCTTGTGGCATATTAACATCACAATAAAATTCACAAGTTGGGACACATACCTTTTATACTGTAATCTATAATTAATCAACAATAGTAGCACTCAACAATTCCATGGAGGTAGACATCTTGATTTGGGGAGCTTGACAATTGAACATCATAATCTCATCATCATATGATATAGACTCAGGTTCATCCACATCTTCATCAATCAATTTAGTTGTATCACATGGAGGATCTAGAAGGAAGCACTTATCACACCAAAAAATATCAATGTCACACCCTATCTCATTCACCTTGGCATTTAACAGATTAGGTACTTCTGTCTTAACCCATCTATTGTAATTTCTTTCCATTTTTCATCTAATGTAGGCTTATTCCCTTTATCATTATCTTGATGGTGGAAATTAGGCCTTGTGCTTGATTTAGATTTGGATCCCCCTCATGACTGGTAGACACATGAGGGATCCTCTTTTCATCTTTAGATAACTTGCATGACATTTCTTGACAATAGAGACCAAAGTTTCAACAATCTCCTCAAGGTTGGCTATCTTTGTGGTCTGTGTCTTTTCTAGATTTACCAAATTTACATCAAATCACTTGATCATTGGTTTTCCCACAACCTTTATGTTATTTTAAAATTGAATATCCATATTGAATGCCAACCACAGGTTCGTGGGAGTCTTATCCCTCAATTAGTATGCAACATTCTTGTCAAAGGCATCACAATACTTTATCAAGCACATTGTATCACTAGACCTAATGTTTTTGGGTAGCCACATCAGAGTTTTTTAAAACCATTTATTGAAGTCCTAAACATACTCATTGGGGTTCTTATTGATGTTTTCAAATTCAACCAAAATGAATCTTGGATCAATTATATCAGCATATTGAATTATGAACACATTCTTCATCTCTTCCCATTAATAAATACACCCATAGGGAAGAGAGTTGAACCACTCATGAGCATCTTCTTCCAACATATGCATAAATTACTTAATTCACACATCCTCATGCTCAACCTCATAAAATTCAATGATATTGTGAAAAGCCTTCAAGTGTTGATCACCACTCACTACATTGCTCCCTTAGAACTTTAGAAGGTAGTTCCTTACTTCATTCAAGACTTCATCTGGATAAACTTCTATATACACAATATTTAAAAAAATTTACCACATAGTGATACTTTTTATCTTGTAAGAACCCATTGAGTCTCAATCTCTTTGAGTGCATGCCTTAAGGGGTCTACCAAGAAAGGGGTGAGTAGAACATTTGTACTTCATAAGATTTTTGTCCATTTTTCCACTTACCATCTACACATTTATCTCCTATAACCATTTAACCTAATCTTATTCTTCTCTATTGTATCCATTCTAAACATTTGTGATGATTTATCCTCCTTTCTCTTGCCTTGACCCCCTTTCACTAGTTGATTATAATAAATTGACTAGGTCAACCTTATATAGTTTTTAGCCTCTAATTACTGTACAACATCAATTAGGTCAACCTTGTAATATTTAGGGGTATTTTTCATTAGGAGTTTTGTTAACCCTTCATTTGATAGAGTTCAGAACCTATTGATTTATCTCCTGAAAATATATAGGGTTGATTAGGTACAATTAACATATTTAGAAGGATTTAGGGCAAGATCTACCTATATATTAAATTTTATTTACAACCATTTTTAAGAAGAGAAGAGAATAAGAATAAGTGTAAATGAACATATGATTATTGACCATTCTCCTTGAGGAATAAATCTTAGGTTTCTATACTTTATTTGGAGATACATATCTTGTCTTGTGGAGAAGTTTTTTGGATGCATAGATAGGTTGTGTAGCGTAGAGCTGATTTCTCTTTGTTATCCCTACATACCACAATAATCTCTTGTAAAACACCTTGGCTAAGGGAGAGATTGAGGCTCGGTGTTTTCATCTTCAAAGGTAACTATTCCTAACTTTAGTTCTCTTTTATAAGAGTAGATAGATAATGTAGTTGTGCTTCACTCCCATGTATTAGGATTGTATATACATTGACATGAGTATATGTCT
The DNA here is from genome assembly GCA_037957365.1 of Torreya grandis. Lineage (NCBI taxonomy): Eukaryota > Viridiplantae > Streptophyta > Pinopsida > Cupressales > Taxaceae > Torreya > Torreya grandis. The sequence goes on from JARHVA010007139.1 coordinate 31,299, forward strand.
TCTATGAATGTTTAGTTTAGTTTGTTTTATTTTTAACCCCCACTTTGTGCCACAAGATTTTGTGTGCACTAGATTATATCTACTTTATTATTTATTAGAATAGAGTAAACATTAAGCCTAGGACTCTTTTAGGGTTGTTTCATGATTGCGTTAGACTTTAGGCTTTGGAACCCTTCTTAGCATGGTGTATTGTGATAAGTGATCCCCTAATCAGGTCTAGTAGATCACCATATTGGTCATTCTCCTACTTAAAAAATGTATTCAAAATCATAAGTGTAGGTATGTTGTATCTTCTTTGAGATAGGATTGATTTATAGACATGATGCATTTTTGATTGCATACATTCTAGTGAACCCGACGTGAATCTTACCCCACCATTAGTTGGATTATCTTCATGTTTCCAACTTATTATTAGTATTTTATGCACTTTATCTTCACTTTCATAATACATTATGATGAACCTGATGTGAACTAATCCTTGCAATATTTATTCATCTTATTTCATTTCTTTCATTCTTTTATCATTATTTTTATCATATATTTACCATATTAAATCGACTCTATTGAACCAATATCTAACTTTTGTGTCTAGGATTTTAGGTATAGGTTACTATATTGAATCTATTGACCCAGTATGGGTTTTCAACTTTTCATACATCCAATCTAGACTAATAGGTTGCCCCAATCAACCTTTTACATTCTAGGCATTCAACAATAAGTTTTTGCAAAGCTTGATTAATCTAGTCAACCCTATTAGTAGAATTTTCAAGCATATATCAAGGTTATTAAATAACAATCTTCATTCTCTACATCTCTAATCCAAAAAGGTTCCTTTTTATCTCTCTAGTTATTTCTTTGTAGTCTTTCATTTCATAGTTTGTTGTCTTTAAAACTACCCTTGCACAGTCAATTAGATCGACCCTATAGATCTAGTTTTGTGTTATATGTGCTATCTAGATAACTAGGTCGACTCTACCAACCCTGTTAATTTTTATACTTTAATTCCATAGTATAGGATTAAACCTATCAAACCTGTTCTATATTTTATGCATACACTATTGACTATATCGACATTGTACCTTATTTCAAAGTTAGAAGTAACATTATATACTAGTAATTAGTTCACACTTTATTTTATTTTTGCTTTCATGCTTAGAATAGATCACATAGTTTAATTAGGTGGTTTTAAATTAATCATTTAGTTTCACTATTTTCTATTTTATGCACACAACCAAATCATAAAATCTAAATAAACATTTTAACATTTATCTACCTAAGGCCAACCTACTTGGATTTCATCACCAAGGGGGAAGCCAACCAAGGTCAAGTATAAAACATGGTTAATGGTATATTCTAGCTTAGCCTCTGACACCCTTATTACTATGGTGTGTGAAGTGAGGGGTAGGACTTAATACCGAACCTATATCATTTCCACTACAATACATTTTAGCCCATACTACCTGAAACAATCCCTAGATTACCATTATAGTTCCTTGCTTATAGCCAACTTCCCATCACATTTAAAATCATATATTAATAATATAATAAACATTCAAGTTGACCAATTAGTTATCTCTTTACTTTCCAAGATGATTTTTTGCTCTTTTCTCAATTGTATTTTGTATTTCAAAAACTTGTATTAGCTAGTGCTGGTGCAAGGTTTTATGTTGTGTGCTTTAATTGGATTGGCCATTATTAATGAAATTGACTATTTTTTACCTTTCTATCATTTCTTTTCTAAATCACTTGCAAAATTTATCTTTTTTTAGTTCATAAATCTATTACAGGTTTCTTAATTTTCCCTATCTATTGTATTGGGTCAGCCTAGTCAACCTTGTACCTTTTTCTATCCTCTAATCACTATAATAGATCGACCCATTTGAACTTGTATAGTTTACAGACCTTATTTATTCTTTTTCTAATCTTTGTTCATTATAATAGATAGACCTAGTTGACCTTATACTATTTATAGACCCTATTTTTATGCTAGGTCAACCTAGTTGACAATGTAATGTTTTTGTCATTTCTTGTTTCCTTGCTTTCTCATCTCTCTCTCTTTTCCTTCATCATGGAATTTATTCTTGATGATAATACTAAGTATCATTTAGCAAACATGATGAATATTACCAACCCTCATAGGTTCTCCCATAAATAGAGTAGGACTCCTCTCTTAGATGGTAGTAATGTTTATATTTACACTTGGACAATGAACTAAGGGACCCTTCCTAATACCTTGTCATTATGTAACCATATATTATCATTAGAAGATGAACCTGACTTAGATTATACCCTCAAAATGCTCTTTTTTATCTCTAAATTTCCTTAACATTGAGGAAAATACCCTTTTACCATTTAAAATCTTATGATTAGTGGTCAAGTTGAAGATCCTCATTCAACTAATCCTACATTCTCAACTATTTTGGGGTACCACTTTATTTTATTATTAGCCTCTTCCTTTGATTATAAACCCTTCTCATACCATGACCTCTTCTTCTCTAAATTATTCCACCTCTATATCTAGTATATCCACTAAAATGGTAGGTTCTACATCTAATGGGCCTCTCATAATCTCCACTATAATAAATCCTCCATCATTTTGAATCATTTTCTACCCAAGGTAATCATGCTACTAATCATTCTTTTTATCAACCATTCACTAGTCCATATTTTTATATATAATAAAATTTTTCCACTAGTGCATCACATTCTCATAGTTCCTCTAAAGATCTTATCAAAATAAATAGTGGTACCCAAGCCACTAATACTAACTCTAATTCTTCTAACAATACTAATAAAACACATCAGATATTTTTACAAATACTCAATCAAATGAATACCTTTCAAGCTTATAACACAAATCAAATTATGAGAATTAAAAACCACCTTATTCGTCTTTAATCTCATCCTCAACCAATGGCTTAGGGCACACATAACCAAAATGTTCCCCCTCCTCCTCTTCAATATTATCAAGGAAATCTCATTCCTCAACCTCCTTTAGTCAAAAAAACCATTGAACATCTCCAAAAATTAACCTCTTATAACTCAAATTATTAATATTGATATAGGAGGTATCACACCTACAATTTTTTATAATGGATCAACTGATCCCACCCTTCATCTTAAAACATTTAGAAATCTTTATAAGTATTGGATCAAATTGAACACCTTCATCACTACCAAACTCTTAACAAAAACTCTCTTAGGTGATGCCTTACATTGGTACAACCAACTTTTTTCATTCCATTAATATTTTTGAAGATTTAGTGAATGATTTAGTTCAAGAATTCAAAAATAGTGATCTTCTTGAAAACACTTTGTCCCACTTCATAGATTGCAAACAACTTGAAAACAAAACTCATCAAGCCTTTGTTAAAAGGTGGAAAATTTTATCAAATAAATGTGAACATAACATGGGTGTTGATAATATTTTCCATCTCTTTACCAATTCCCTTTTATCTTAACTCCAATATTGGGTCTATAATCTCTCTCTCCACATACATTAGAGGAGGCTATTTACCAAGCTAAAAGATAAGATTTCCTTATGCATCAATTTGAGCCACCCCAACCTTCTATGGGTCCTCATATCTTAATTAAGAACAAAAATAATAATGTTACCAAATATGGTGTTATGGATTCTTATGAAACCATTCACACTATTCAAGATTTCATTCCTACCACTTGGTTAGAGCCAACTCTTACTTCTCAATAATATACCAATCCTCATTTATCTTCACCAAACAACATTAATTCTCATAAACCTCTATCCTTGGCTGAATTGATTAAGATTCTACCTAGGCCTCTTCCATGAGATATTGAACCTACCCATCCTATGAAACCTTGGTATGATCCTAACAAGTTTTGTTTGTTTCATGCTAGTTGGGGTCATTCTAATGAGATCGGTAGACAAATTCATAACTTAGCTATGGAATTCCTTCTTGGTCTTAATTTTAATCATGATTATATAATTTGAAAGTGTAAACAATATTATGAAATTGCTTTTAAATATTATAAATCACATGATAAAACTCAAGCCTTGAACCAAACCAATTCTCATTTGGCTATCTACAAAGACCCTCTTCCTAATCATCAACCTATTCAAGACAAGTAAGACAAAACCACCCCTTCCACCAATAATGTATAAAGTCTTATTGAACCAAATTATGAAGAGAATATGGTGAACATGACTAATATGTGAAGGTGGTGTCTTTTATTGATTACCAACCTTTCTACACTCCATCTAAAACATATCATGTTATCTAGGATTCTTCTCCAACTCGTTTAAATGATTTGGGGAAAGATGAACTTATTAATTTTGATGATTTAATTTTTTATTTTCCCTTAGATAACACTTAGTTTTATATTTATACCACTCTTATATCATCTTATAACACTAATGATACTCAAATTTCTACTAAAACTTCTACCAATTCTCAAAATCAACTTGAACCAGCTAATTCATTATCAAAACATAATTTACAACCTTGTTCTAAGACTTTTTCCTCTTATCAACATAAATTCAAATTCACTTTGGATCTTCCTTTTGAGGACCTCCTTAATCATTATGCACCTATATATAAAAACCTTATTATGGATTATGATGAGTGGGATTACATCATATAAACCATCTTATGTAACTATTATTTGAGATGAATGTCCCTCATCCTCCCCTAACAGGATGAGAGGTAGCTTTATCTAGATCCAAAGATAGTATATTACAAAAATGTGAAGAGATGTCTATCAATGTTGATGAAATTATAAACACCTCTCTTTCCTTAAAATTTACCATAGATTATATGATTCTCAATGATATTTTGCTTTGTAAAGGTGATCCTCCCTTATTTATTAATGTCAAAATAGGTGATATACAAGTTAAGCATGCATTGATTAATGAGAATTTTATCACCTACATTACCTCTATTAACTTCATTAAGAAGCTTGGATATTCATAATGTAATATCAAGTTTACACTTAGCACCTACCAAGGATATGATAGAAGGAAAATTCCTCCTCTAGGTTGTGTGACTTCCCATTACCATCCCACCTGTCACTATTTGCATGAAGGTAATGATATCTAGCTTTACCCTTTCTTATAACATCTTACGTGGTAGGCCATGGAATCATCATATAAGATCCATTACTTCTTTTTCCTACCAATGCGTTAAATTTCCTCATAATGGATCCATTTACAGGAATAAAGGTGACACTAACCCTTGGAATTTTGAATAATTTCAAGACTATGGTATCTTAAAGATTCCTATTCTTGAACCTTTGCCCAATGTTCCACTTTGTGAGTTTCAGCATCTTAATTTTCTTATTAATTTAACCCAAGGTTACAAAATATATCCTAAACTCATTAGGAACATTCCTCCTAACCTCTTAGATTTGTGATGATGATATTAACCTAAAGATTAAAACTTTTGATCTTTCACCTCATATCATCTTGCAGATTCCTTCTTCCTTATAGCCTCATTCTCATAAGCCTCTTTGTAATGATATTACCATAGTCTTGAATAATAATTATAATTATATTCACCACACTTCCTTGAATGATAAGGTTATACCTACTTGTTTCATTGATCTTCACACCTCGTATTATGATGATGGTTATTCCCTAGATGATCCATTCTTAGGTAGCCTTGTATAGGCCCATGATGCTGAGATTATCCATTATCATTCTTATTTACTTGAGTATTTTCATGTATATTCCCATCATCCTTAGTATATATCTCCTAATTTTAGTATTTTTCCTCTTTATCATAGGGTAGAGATGATGCCAACACCTCTAATTTATGAGGATCCTCATAGGATTATGCTCATGGATCATTCTATGATCATGGTTTACCATTTCTAGGTACCCTAATCACTGTAGTTGGTTTACTCCCACTATAGGGGAGCCCATTATTTCTCTTGATATAGTTGAAAATGTTCCTACTCCTACTATTTCTAATTATGCCCCTGCTTCTCATCTTATTACTCCTTATATTGAGCCTAGTTCCATTCCTCCTCCATCACAACTTTCCCTTGGTGATGGTTTTATTATTGTTTCTAACAAAATGGGATGACGAGTCCTCTCTAGATTCTTACACTCCTATTATACTTCCTTTTATGAGTGCTTCTCCTAAGACCACTCACAAATTTATCTATTTCTTCTATGGGATAAATAATCATTCTTGTACCCATTATCACAAGTTGTGATAGTATATTGATACATTGCATCCTTCTTCTCCTTCCTTAGATAAATCCATGCCTCCCTAATAATGTTGAGGTGTATTTTATATTACACCAATGTGGCACCCATCACACTAATCATTATCACATCCTTCAACAACACCTTAAGGATCACCTTATAACTATTCCTAGACCTTATTTCGTTCCTCCCACATGTCATTCCCATAAGAAAGCTTTTCCTTCTTCTTGTATGGTTCCACATCTAGTGGTTCCATCCCCTCTTATGTTCCCTTCATCACCCTCTATGCCTCCACCCATGATTCCTTCACCTGTGGACCTTCCCTCACTTGTGGATCCTTCTCTACTCATGAGTCCCTCACCTGTGGATCCTTCTCATCCGGTGATTCCTACATCTCCCATAGAACTAGCTCCCATGAATTATCAAGAGCATCCCTTACCTAATTTCCATCCTTATCATGATCTATCAAGTATTCCTACTTTTTTAGTTGAGGAGATTAGAAGAGAAGTCTTTTTCTAGTTTTCATTGAAGATCGATGAGACATTAGCATCAGTTCATACTTAGATTCATAGAGACTTATCTAATGTCTTGGAAAATGTGTGTGGGTAGATTTATTAGTACTTATGAGCACATGCATGGTGACTTTACATTTTCATTTTGATTTAATGTGTTCTCTAATTTTATTTTTATCTATCTGTTATATCATTTGACATTGTGTAAAATTCATATTTTGATTATATGGTGATTCTTTCATTTTTGTACTATGTCTTGCTTATATTGTCATTTATATCTATATATGATTTCCTGTATTTATCATTATCTTCTCTTTCTTTATTTATTTTTTTTTCAAAACTCTCTTCTTATGTCTTCATGATTGTTTTCTTTCTTATCTCTATTTTTCATAGATAATTTTCATTATGACTTGGTTCTACAAACCTTGTTCCCTTTCATCCTTGTCTCCTTTTACCATGTGATCAATTAGAAAAAAATGCATCTCATTATACTTTCCTTTTCCTAGTCCACCTTTGGATCTCATTTTTCCCTTCTTCCTTTTCTGCAAACTAAGCATATACATGATTGATAATCGAGATCACATTCTAGTTCATTGTTAGGCCTAAGCATCCTAGTTAGTCTTTGTCTTTGGTTACTTAACTTCCTATAGCCTTAGCCTAAAGCTCCTTTATGTGTATCAATGCATCTCTCATGATTGTTCATCATAAATCCATATATAGGAAGAATCTTAAAAATCCATACAAAGTTAAAAGCTAATTCATTTTACAATAGGAAATGATATAAAAGGAAAAAAAAAAAGTCAAATCACACTAAAAAAAGTGATTCAAAGTACATATCCTAATTCTAGTTAAAGCTAAAACTCCATAGTTAGCCTCATAGTAGAGTTGAGGTCCTTTAGGGTATGGTAGGCTAGTAGATTAGAAAATGAGAATAAAAAATCTTTTAGTGCTACCTACTTTCTCATGTAAGTATCCAATATTTATAGTAGACTGACTATTATATAAGGTGTCCTAAGGAATGGGGAACATGTCTTGGGAAGGTAGGTCCATTTTACCTTTTTTTACCAATATAATTTAATGAGTTGATCTTAGTAGAACACTTATCTACCTATAAATTGTTGTGTCTATAGAGAACATATTTCCTTTGTACATTGATGGCCACTAGTTACTTAGTGTCTTCTCATGTCCTTAGTATGCCTCTTATCTCCTAAGGTCTTCTCATAATATTCCTAAGTCATAATTTTTACACTTCATTTTTTCATTCCATATATCTCTCATATTTCCTCTTGAGAAATATTGCTTTGTCTACTAATCACTCCCTTTGGTAATTCATTTTTGAGTTGCATTATAAGACCGCAGATAGGACCCAACATTTGTCAAATATTACCACCTTTTTCATTCCTATTACCCACATCCTTTATTACCCAATTGTTCAAAATTTTCCACCCTAGTGGTGTTCTCTTTATGAGTTGTAGTGTAAGACTTTGGATAGGACCTGACATTCCTCACAAAATTTTCTAATAATATAAGCCACAAATAAATTTACATGTGTCAAATATGAGATAAGATGTGATTTATTATGTAGTTACACATCATTAACATGCTCCCCATCTTGATTTAGTGTGTTTTAATTTAACTTTATTTCTCTTTCACTTTTATCTTCTTATTTTCTAAGTTAATTTAAGAATACAACCATTTCTTGAATTTTTTACACTTCCCAATTGAATTAGTGTGATAAATTTAAGACCAATATTTTGTTGATTTTGATTTTATCTTAAACTTCCCAACATGATTTAGTATAATTTATTGACTTAATTAATTTTTTTTATACCATTTGTGTCCTTTTACATACCTTACATTTTATTTCATTATTTTCACACTTCCAAACATGATTTAGTATGATTTTACTTGTTTTAATTTGGTGCAAAAAACATTCACTTTGGTTTAAAAACAAATTTTTTCTTTACCATCTTATTTTATCATCCCTTAGTTCTTTATACTTAGTAATTTTATTGTTATTACACATATCCAAACATAAAATAGTGTTTATTACATTTTTTATTTCTTATATTTTACCAAGTCCTTTTTGCCTATTTATTTTTACCCATGTATGTGTTCTACATACTGCTAGAAAAGAAACCACATCTCATATATTTCCTATAACATATACAAAAATAACTAAATACATGTGCTAGAAATAAATATATCCAAATCATCCATAGCCATAACCATAATGATGATAACATACACAATCAACATCAATATGACAAAATTACACACACACACACACACACAATGAGTTTTTGATACCACAAGTACAACCACATTTATAAGTCTTTAGCTTTATGTATGGGCTTCATTCTATCTAGCTTTTGGCCTATTCATGCTACCTATCAAGGCCTCAGTCTAACTCCTTTGAATAAGATGCTATAAATAGACCATCTGAGATCTTAATACCTCTTACCTATCCCTACAGATTTTCTACTTGCACATGTGCCTACACCAACTAGGTCTATGTCATTATATGTGATTGTGTTATATATATCACTATAGATAGATGTGTATATCTCTCCTCTATTAGGACCTATCATTCTTATATCTCACATGCACCCATATCTAATGGTGGCTACATCCTCTCTCTTTATGATCGTATCTACCTCATTACTTCCCTTGCTAATCTAAACCAACTTTCTTGAGCTAGGGTAGATAATACACTGGGGTCCTCTAATGTAGTAGGGTCATATGGTTGAAGAGTCTCATCCAGGATGTCATGGAGTGATTCACTCATAAGAGACCCCCATATCTACTCCTCACCCTCATTATTATATCTCATAATATCTATCAAACTCTAGTCTCTATTTCATAATAAAACTTAAGCAATAATTTAATCATCTTTATTACTTATTTGTGTCTCAATGACTATGATATTTCCATCTGTGTGATCACCTAACATATTCTCTGCATCTATACAACCTCCTAACACCTCTTTTGTAGGTTTCCTCCATAACTCAAATCTAACTATCATGGTTCACATCCACATCAGCGTGCACTTGAGTGGCCTCTTTATCATCTAGATCTCATCTATTTTACCTACTAGGTCATCAAGGATGGTGATATTCTCCACTCTCTCTTACTCCCCTTGACTCCATCGACATCATGTCTTTGATGGTCACTACTCATCTCACTATAGAGATGGTGGTGGTATCTCTAATGCCACTACCTCTATACCCTTCTCTTCCTACTTTGATCCATATCATGCTTTCCTAGTCCATGGTTACTCATAATGTGGTTTGAGTATCAACCTCATCACTAGTGGCCCTAGTCCCCTCCTCCCTCGTGGCTCTCTCATAGACTAAGCCTACTACCTAGGCATCAATATTGGTGCCACTAAATGAGGTAAATGCATCTTTATTAGTATTTGTACCACCATATGTGACTCTCTTCACTAGGTGTAGTGTTTGACCACCATTGTCCTCATTGTAGCTGGTATATCTATGTACCAACTAGCCATGTCGTCACTGTGACCATGTGGCTACCACACTATGTCTATTTATCTTATCATCTATAGTGATGGGACATAGGGCATAACTCATGCTACCTATTCCTCTCTCCACCTCCACACTCAAGGGAACCTATCATTAACCACATGGGGTAACCCAACTGACCAATACATGAGAAACATCTCATATATCCAAACCATTAGTAATAAGATCAATACTATCAACTTTTACACTCTAAAAAACACCTTATATAAATCATGTATAAGTTGTACCTAGATAACAAAGTTGAGATCATATAGTACTCCCTCTTTTAGGATCATCCTTCTCAAGGCTACCACAAACAGTGGTACCTTACTAACTAACTTGTGACATAGCACTCATTGAGTCATAAGTCATATCACAACTTTCTAGATATACAAAATATGTGATACATATACATGAAACATACTAACTCTCTTACCTACTAATATTATATCCAAGCCTGCATCCCACATGACTAAGGCTCTCATCTCCTCCAGACTATCTGGTATGCCTTTATTCATCAATTATCCTATTATTGGTATCCCTAAGATGGCATGCAAATCCTTTAGAGTGATAACTACCTCTACCACCTCCTCATCCACCTCTTATCTAAAGGTGTTAGTCAATCATTCCCAACATCTAAGGAATATGATGAATATATGTACACTCAAGGGAATTAATGACATGTTAGCTATCCCTCCTACACCTAAAACTACTAACCTAGATCTATTTCCTATAGTTAGACACTCTAATAGATCTGGTAGCCAAGACACATCTGCTAATCTCCAAAACTTGGGTCATCCCTAAAAATAAGAAACAACAAAATATGTATTAGATCCTCCTTGTCATGTATAGTCAAAATACATTATTTTAATAAATTTAATAAAACAAGCCTAAAGTACTTTAATTCATTCATTTTTACTTATCTTTAGCTTATTTAGTCCTTTTTTCCCTTACTTGGTCATGTCATGCCATTATAGCCTTATTTTATCCTTTTGTATGCATTTTTTGTACCATTATGGTTCTTTGGTCAACCTAATTTGACAAAAATTTCTTTATTTTTAGCCTAGTTGACTTAAAAATCTAAGTCAATCCTCTTCTTTTCCCCTCCCTAACACTGTATTGTCATTATAGACTTTTCAGATTAGTTGGCAAAACTATACTAGGTTGATAATATATAAAATGTATATGGTTAGCACATACCTACTGGGTTGGTAGAGTGGATTTTGCCTATTTTTAGCCTACTGGGTTGACCTATTTGTTTTAAACTATCTACCCCTTGTATTTCCCTCAAAAAGTGCCTTTTTGTATTTTTCTTCCTAATTACTTCAAACCCATTTTATTAATGGGTTTTTCCTAACTATAGAATCTAATTTTGCTTCATTTTGACATCTAAAAATTACATTTTTCTAAAATTTTACTTAATTCATTCAAATACTCCAAAATTGGCTTAATATTCATAGTTGCATAGCTATAGTGTACTTGCTACCGCTCCTAGAGCCCCTTCCCATCTAGACTATCATCTCCTCACCAAATTAGCTAATTTGGACTCCAAAGCTCCTTTTCTCTCCTTCACAAGTCAAAATAACCAAATGATTCCTCTTTCTCCTATTTAAAAACACTTTCTAAAATTCAAATTCACCAATTATTTTCCTACAAATTCCTTCTTTTGCCTACATCTTTATTTCTACTCATCCATTTTTAAATCCATAAAATGCATTAGATTCATGATGATGTAGAGAATATTTTACACTATTATATGCTAATTTTCCAAAAATTTCAATTTTTGGCTATTTTTTGCACTAACTTCTATATGTTCACCTAGTGTTCTTCACATTAGACACCTTCACATAACTTAGAGTCTACGTATTTATCTACAACATTAATGTAAGTAAAGGTATATGTTTTTCAATTATATCCTTTCATTTATCTTATTTACTATTTACTACACTTTACTTAGCATCAACATTGCATGTTATCATGTTCTATTTCCCAAAGTACCATTCCATGTTGTACTTACATGACATGTGATGAGATTCAAGTGAGGCATATGTATACACATAATATTTTCAGACATTTATCACTTAATTACACTTTATCTTGTAGGTAACCCATTGAGTCTCAATATTTTTGAGTGCATACTGAGAAAGGGGTGGGTAGACCATTGGTGCTTTGTAATATTTTTGTGTCTTTTTCCACTTACCATCTACACACTTGTATCCTAAAACCATTTAACATAAGTTTATTCTTATCTATTGTACCCATTCCAAACATTTGTCATGCTTTATCCTCCTTGCTCTTTCCTTTACCCCCTTTCCACAATTGACTATACTAGGTTGACTGGGTTGAATTTGTATAATTTTCAACCTCTGATTATTGTACAGGGTCAACTAGGTTAACTATGTACTATTTAGGGGTATTTTTCATTAGGATTTTTGTTAGCCCTTTAATTGACAAAGATCAAGACCTAGTGATTTATCTCCCAAAAAAATATAAGGTCAACTGGGTTAACCCTATATAATTGACATATTCATAAGGATTTAGGGAAGAATCCACCTATATATACAAGTTCATTTCTGACCATTTGTAAGTAGAGTAATGAAAAAGAATAAGTGTGAATAAAAATCTACTTATTGACCATCCTACTTGAGGAACAAAGTTGAGGGTTCTATAACTTCTTTAGAGATATGAATTGTGTCTTATGGAAAAGACAATTAGATGTATAGATAGGTTGTGTATCCTAGAGTTGATTTGTCTTTGTTATCCTTACATACCACAATAATCTCTTACGAATTACCTTGGCCAAAAGAGAGATTGAAGCTTGATAGGTTCATATACAAAGGTAAGTATTCGTAAATTTATTTATCTTTTGTAAGAGTAGATAGATAATTTAGTTTTGCTTCTCTCCCATGCATGAGGATTTCATATACATTGACGTGAGTATATGTATTTTATGCATGTTTAGTTTAGTTTATTTTATTTCTAACCCCCACTTTGTGCCACAAGCTTTGGTGTGAAATAGATTAGATTTACTTTTTTGTTTATTAGAATAGAGTGAACATTAAACCTAGGACTCTGTTAGGATTGTTGCATGATTGTATTAGACTATAGGATTTGGAACCCTTCCTAACATGGTGTATATGACAAGTGATCCCCTAATCATGTCTAGTATATCCCCATATTGGTCATGCTCTCAATTAACAAATGTATTCCAAATCAGAAGTATAGGTATGCTCTATCTTCTTTAATCTAGCATTTATTTATAAACATGATGTAATTCTGATTGCATACACCTCCCATGTCCTCAAAATTTATAGGTCTAAATATGGGAATGTAGATGTAAATTCTCATCTTGGTCTCTATGCTTGATGATTGGTTTAATATATAATGGTAAAGGGATGTGAGGGGGTGAATGAGGTGGACTTTATGGTTCACACTTGGGAGGGGATTTAGTTGGTTGAGAAGGAACTAGGTAATAAATTAGACTAGAAGTTTTAAATTTATTAGGAGAGCTATGGGAGTCCTCAATAATGGGGATCTCAATAAAACATTCAAGATTATCATAATTTTAACAGTCTAAGAAATATTTTCTAGTTATACTATGCTCTTGAATAGGTTTTGAAAGTGTCTCTTTTATCTTTGATGCAAACTTAGGGGTGGGACAGGTTGTTTAGATGAGTCACCTTTGAAGGATGTTCTCAATCCTTCCAACGTTTCAAAAAATAAGATACTAAAATATGAATGTTAATAAATATATTTAAACTAGGCACTGATCTTCCTTGAAACTAAATGATAAGATTGGAGTCACCACTAGAATCAAAATTCTAGAATAAAAGGTTAACACACTAATGTGATATATGCTAAAAATGTACTTTTCTAAAATTAATAATGAGATGATAGCACAAATATAGTGAAATTTTTAGAATAATGTTTAAAAGGGGAAAACACCTTCCAACATGGAATATCAATAGTTCTTGAATATAAATAGTATCTCTAGCTTTTTACAAGAGTCCCTAACAATGACACTAGTTGAGTATTGGTTCCCAGTTGTACACCTCTTTCACTCAGCCTTGCACACTCAAAAAAATTAAAAATAAAGACCAAAAACCCAATGATATGTTGTTATAGATAAGGGAGGGTTTAGCATCCAGAATGAACTGAATAGAAAAAAATATTGAGAGGCATCAATAGAGGGTATGGTCAGCTCCCTGCTACTTCTAACTCTACCTAGACCAAGGTGAGATGTCCTAAGGGGTATCTTTCTCACATGGAGATATTATACAATCTAATATCCATGGTGATTATTGGCACAAGGGAATAAAAATCTAACCAGAACATAAATAAACTCACTTACTCTACTTAGGAAGGGTTGTCACACAAAATGAGCAAAATATCTATGCTAGATACAAGCTAATAAAGATAGATGGGAAAATGACTAAAAATTTAATGCTAAATAATTTTAAAAAACATGGGTTAAATGGAAAACTACAATGCTAATAATTTAAAGCATAAACTATAAACACATGTTATATAAGTAATATTTTATGCATTTATAGGGTAAATAACACTTATGATATGCAACAAGGATTTATCATTTTTAGGGTAGGAGAGTTTGTTAATTATAAAGAGGAAGGGCATGGTGGTGTAATGGTAGTTTTCAATTAGTAGGGCATCTTACAACATTCATGATGTCATTTATTGCAAAGACATAAAATACTCATAAGTGAGTTAATGAGACATACTAGAAGATCCTTGAAAGATATAGAACATACACTAAAACTAAACCTTCAAAAACTTTTCCCTATCAAATCCATAAACCTAGGGTGCCCCAAGATGTTATTCAACAACATATTCTAAAATAATGTAGGAAGGGATTTATAATATAGATCTAACCCCAAGATGACAACAAGTAATGAGCATATAATAAGATATCCAATTAACAACATTTAAAAAACACATCACTACTCTTCATCAATAGGAAATAGTAGAGAAACAGAATCACTTTTATTAACTTGAAAAGAGATACTACATGCATTAGTTTTTTCAAATGATACCATGGGGACAACCATGGTGAGATCTCTCCATGTTAGATAGGGGAGACATAAACATGCTCTCAAATCTTGTTAATGGCTATAAACTTGTAACCACCTTATCAAGAGAGAAAATACATTCACTCAACAATTGATCCTAAAGTTTTTAGAACTTAATCTTGGAGAGAAGCAAAGACTAACGACAACCAACATATTGACCAACCCCTTAATAGAGGATAAAACCCCCTATTTATACAATTTGAATTATTCTTTCAAATTTAGGACTATAAGTTATAATTTTCAAAAGTAAATAACAACCCTCCCAATTATACCAAGATGTTTCTAGCTAGAAAATATTCCTGTATCCTCATTTGAAAATCTTCATCCATTTCTAAAAAATCATTACTCTAACTACCTCTACAAGGAATGATGAATATTTGCAACAAACCCTTTGATATATTGACTAGAGATAAAAAATTTCATGATTTTTAAGGTGATACTCTATGGTGGAGGTTGAAAAAACTTTGTCTTCTTGTGTAACCACTTGAATATGATCTTGACCACTTATTTACATAGTTAAAACCTTTTGGATAACTCTACTTCCTCTTTTTTATGCCATGGAACAACCTACTCTAAAAATGATGGATGCATTAGAATGATCAAGCTATGGTAGAGGTAGAAATTTATCCATGGCCATCATTGAAAAAATACTCTAAAATGGTCCATAAACCATCTTCTATGTTGTGATTTCTTGCTCATCTATGAAGGAACCCTCAATTTTAGCTCCTAAGACAAAGTTTATGTGGCACTCCACATCATATCCAACTAGGCACTTGTTGGGCTCAAAAGGGACTGAGTTACTTAATTGGATCCAATATGGACACATGTCAACACATCATTGGGTCTATATATTTGAGAACTCCACCTAAGACTAGCACTGTCATATCCTTATTTTCATGATGAACATGACCATGCCACTTGGAAGCTCTATGGGCCCAGGGTATCCCTTTAGCATTAAATTTTTTTTTGAGTTATTATATATCTAGTAAAACCCCTAAGATCATACAACATAGAGAATCCATGAGCTTTCTATGCTCTACATAGTCAGTCTTTATCAAGATATCACCCTTTTGCCATGTGGTAGCTTCTTATTTGGTTTGGGTTCTTTAAAAACCCTAAACTTACCCCACACTATCATATATTATTTGGTTGAGTGAATTCACTCCACTAGATCATAATTTTATGGGTGTAATACCATTGGATACTATCTATACTTGGTCCTAAGGTTATGCTACTTGGCAGTCCTACAGGCTCTTTGCACCTTACATAGTCAATCTCTATTGGGATATCACCCTGCTATCATGTGGTAACTCCTCAATTAGATTGATTCCTTTAACAAGTTAGCTCTCTCTCTCATGCCATTGATCTACTAGATTATTTTTATCTAAATGGATATCTATCATGGCTTAAAATTGACATTTACATGCATGTCATTTGATGTATGCATGATTGTCATTAACGTCTACATGACCATCAATTTTAAGCCATTGATAATTACCAACATTTATTTTTATGTTTGTATGACCATCATTTGAAATCCACATAAGAACATCTTTGATGTCTATATGATATCAATCTATGATCCCAAAATAGTTAATTTTTAAGCTTAATTTTGATGTTCATGTGACTGTCACACTACTTGTTCAAATTGAAAGGCTTGCATCTTGAGATAGAAAAATCATGAAGGCACCAAATTTGTAGGAGATGTTCATGACATCAAAATTTTTGATTCTATGTGATGCTTCAACCATGAGACAATTTCTAAGCAAATTTATAAAATACATAAGTAAACTAACTAGTCCATTTATGCATGATGTCCTGATGATGGTGTCATTCATTTAGACTTGTGATATGAGCTTTAAATCAAACCTCATGAGATTGAAACTTGTCAAATATATTTTCATCTTGAGTCCCTTTAACTTTTAAATCTAGATCATGCACTGTAAGATCAATTTTCTCCATGTTAATGCACATTGTTAGATTGTGATCCTCAAAATCAACTATGATTAACTTGAATTAAACATAATAAACAATTAAGTCATAGCCTTGGGAGATAAAGCACTTAGTATAAAAATACTTAACCTAAAATTTTGGGACATTAATAAATATGATGTATACTTTAGGATTTTGAGTTTAGTTTAAAATAAAGGGACTTGGCATCATTTAAACCATGTTAATAGACAAAAAGGGACCAAGGGGCATGAAAAATGAAAAGGGACCAAACCTAAATTTTATACTAAGGTTAGGTCATGTAAATAAACATGACCAAACCTTAGTATAAAATATAAAATAAGTCTATGTCATATTAAAAGCATTCCCACTTAAATTGCTCCTACCAATTTGAATTTAAATCAAAGGGCTTAAGCTAGGGAAACTGGAACAAGGGTCTCAAGGTGCTCAGACATGAATTCAACTTAAGCTTTGATGAACACTTGAAAATAGGAAATGGTCTAAGAAATAAATCATTCATACTTGATAAGGGCTCAATTGCTTTAGTGCAATTTTGGGCACTAACAGAATGTCAAGTGTTTAAACAACTATAGGAAATAGAGGACCCTTTATAATATTGTTAAAAGAGTTTATCCTACTTTTATTCTTATCTAGGAAACCAAAATATTTAAAACTATTTTAAGATCATGTGCTAAGAAAATTTGGAGAAAAAACTCATGTGTTAGCTTCAAACTCTAAAGACACCTTGGGGGGCTTGGATTTTTTTTGGAAACTAGAGTATTTGGGAGAAAATCTTATATGGAAGATAAATGACTAGATTTATGTCATCTTTAGAGACTTAGATATAAAAAAGGAATGTATCCTCTCTAATATTTATGCCGTAAATTCCAAAACTACCAAAAATAATTTATGAGAAACCCTACTAACATTTTGGAGAACCTAAGATAGAACTAGATTCTTGCTAGGGACATCAATACCCCCTTACTACTAGGGATAAAATAGGGGGAATAATGATTTTGATATAAAGCATGATCAATTTTAATGACTTCATTACAAATAAAAGGTTAGTGGATGTGGATCTAAATGGAAACCAATTTACATGGTCCAATAAAAAATGGGTGAAAAATTGATCTAGGTCTAGCTTGATAGGGTTGTGATTTCACTAAATTAGGATATTCACTTCTCTAGTAGGCTCTCTTCCCTTCCAGAATTGGGTCAAACCATAACCTTTTGATTTTTAAAGGGATAAAATATCAAAACCAAAATGTAATACCTTGAAATTTGAAATCATGTGGATTCATCATCTGAATCTAATGAAATCCTTATGGGAATGGTGGAATGAACCTTTCTTGGGTTCAAACATGTTTATTTTGACAAAAAAATTAAACTTCCTCAAAATGAAATTTAAAATCTAGAACAAAGAAGGCTTTGGTGACATTTTCCTACAAAAAGGGTACTAGAGGTATAATTATAAAAAATTGAATATATCTCAGCTATGGATGACAATAAATAATAGATTCATCAAAGGGAAAAAGAAATTTTGTGTCAATTCCACAACCTCAAAGAAATGGAAGAAACATATTAGAGACAATCATCTAGGTTCACTTGGCTGAAGGAGGGGGATAGGAATACCAAGTTTGTTCATCATTCAACAATGAGGAATAAAAATGTAAACATAATTTCTAACTTACATATGGTTAATGGATTTTCTAGCAGAGATGATGAGGAGATTTCCCACCATACAGTCAACTTTTTAAAAAACCTTCTTATAGAAGAAGGTCTCCCAAATTAACAACTTGTGGATAACATGATGAATAACTTTGACAAAGTTATTTATGACACTAATAATGCCTCACTTTCTAAATTCCCTTTTGAATAGGATATAAAAAATGTGGTCTTCATGATGGATAGTTTCAAAGCCCTAAGAATTGATGGCTTCCCCTAATTTATCTTCCAAAATTTTTGGGATTTAATTCACGCTGAGGTCAAGGCAGATGCTAGGGAATTATTCCAATCTAAAACCATTCTTAGAATTAAAATATAACACCTTTTTAGTGTTGATTCTAAAAAAACAAGGTAAAAATAATTTACATGACTTCCACCCTATCAGCCTTTGTAATACCATATACAAAATTTACTTAATCATCTTAGTAAAGTGAATGTAACATCTTTTAGATAAAGTCATCGAGGAACAATAGGGTGCTTTTGTGGTAGGCAGACAAAGAAAAGACAAAATCATCCTAGTTCATTAAGCCATTCATTCCATCTAAAAATCCTTGAGGTATGGAATGTTCCTTAAGCTAGACATGACTAAATCATACAATTGAGTCTCCTAAAATTTCCTAACGATGATTTTAGAAAAGCTAGGTTTCAATCAAGACATAAGGAAAATCATATGGAGTTGCATAGCCACCCCTAAATTCCTTGTTATCATAAACAAGTTTTTAAGAGGAATTTTCCCTACTTCTAGAGAAATAAGGTAGGGAGACCCCCTCTCTCCATACCTCTTCATCATTATATTAAAAAAATTGGGAAGGAGTTTGCTAAAAGACCATACACAGGGACTAATTAAATGAATTTCAATGTCTCTCAACACCGAGCCTATTACAGATGAGCAATTTTTAGATGAGATCATCATCTTAGGGGAAGCCTCTATGGAAGAAGCCAAGTACCTAAAATCTATCTTAAAAAATGATGAATTTTTTTCAAATTAGTGTATTAATTTTTGAAAAAGCTCTTTATTTTACATTAACACTCCACTCATTCAATAGAAAAGAATTACTAGAATTTTTGAATGCCGGGTCAGAAAACTACCAACAAGCCATTTTGGCAATCCATTTTTTGAAGGCAAAATGGAGTCTAAGCTTTGGAATCCCCTCATTGATTGAATCCAAAGGAAGATTTTAGGGTGAAAGGGACATCTCTTGACATAGGTAGGGAAATTCCAACTACTCAAAGCCTCGATCCAAAGTATCCCTATGTACCAAATGTTTGTATTTAGGATACCTTCCAAGATTGATTCTAAAATCAAACAAATTAAAAATAATTTATTATGGAGGTGAATCTGATCTCTTGGGAAAAATCCTATCTTCATAAGTCAAATGAAGTATTTGGTCCATTAAGTCTATGAATAGGGCCCTAATAGAAAAAATGGGATGGAGACTCATGAAGGAAGACATTGAATGGGCAATAATTATCAAGGCCAAATACTTGGAAGGGCTAGAACTAGATGGATTTATATGGGATGAGGGTCTTGAGGATGGATACACCTTATAAAAATCCATCACCAATGGTAAAGATGTTTTTATAAAAGGAATAAAATGGAAAATTGGAAATGGAGATATAATTTAACTTTTAGGAAGACATCTAGATGTCCACTACCCATATCTCTTCATAATAGACTTGGGCCAATTGTTATCTGGGATTCAAGAAAATATGGGGATCAAAATTCAAAGACTATTAGGTGGTGAATGAAGGCTCAAAAAGTTATAAAATTCTCCCTATTTAAGGACACACATCTGAAGAAGTGTAGGCAATATAGACTCTTAACTCCTCCATCAGGTAGATTCACATTCCTGCATTCCCTAAGGAAGATCACTTTATATGGTCTACTAAATATAGTGGTATGTAATTGGTGTCTTTAGGACATGCTAGTAATCTTAATCTATAAAGTGAATGGAATTTTTGAAAATACCTATGGATAAAACTTCTAACCCCCAAAGTTATTTTATCCTTTTGGTTGGTAGCCCAAGATAAGATCTTGATAGTGGATAACTTTGAAAAAAGAGGATTGATAGTCCCCAATGGATGCTTATTATGTATGAAATTAGAGTACTTGGTCCACCATCTATTTCTAAATTTCCCTTTTAATTCAACATTATTTAACTAGCTATTGAATAAATTCAAACTTTCTTCGGTAAAACTAAATAATTTGCTTGATATTATCAAGAAATGTAAACCACCCTAGAATATCCCTCCCCTAGAATTCTTGTGGTAATTGAATCTTCCACATTGGTTTTAGAATGTGTGGAAAGCTTATAATGATAGCCTTTTCTCAAATAAAAATATCAACCTAAAGTGGTCTTTCTCAAACTTTGTTAGGTTACCACCAAAAACTACAAAGCATTCCCACCCATGGACAAAAACCCAGGACCTATTTCAGCATTATTTAATCTTCATCAACTAGGATGTGGTTTATAAATTAACATCCCATTGAAAATATATAATTTTTAAATGTAAAAAATGGAAGGATCCACTTGAAGGTTGAGATAAATTGAACTTTGATTGAGATTCTAAAGGAAACCCAAGACTTGCAGGGAGGGGAAGAGCCATAAGGTATTCAAATGGAAGGTTGATTGTTAACTACATGAGGCCTATGGGAATACAGAAAAATCATCTTGTTGAAGCTAAGATGGATTTTTAAGGAATCTAACTTACCTCCAGCCTTAAGATAGAAAGAATAATTATGGAGGGAGACTCTCTTAATATACTCAATACTCTGGAGGGAAAATAATCCCCTCCCAAATAATAAAATATATTATTGATGATGCCAAGAAAATTTTTATGGGAATGACACAAGTCCAAATTATGTACACATATCATGAAGGGAATAAAGTGGTAGATCTACTTTCTAATATAAGAGTAGACCTCCCTCTTTTAACCATCTAGAATAAAAGAAAGCCCATCCCTAAAAGCATCCAATTATCTATATGAAATTAAAGTATAGTGGAATAGGTTAGCAATTAGGCTAACACACACATGAACATCTCTCATCAAGAGATGGGTTTCAAAAATCATGAATTTACATTATGAAAAAGTGAGGTGGATTTATTACTTGAGGGAGGCAATGGGGTTTTCAAGTATATTTCAAGGTGTTCAAACCAATATTTTATATAACCTCCTAAACATTTCTCTTGATTTTAATTGCATAGATAAAATGGGGGGAGATAGAGAGCATTTATAACCAACCTCTTGTTTTAATGTGTAGGGCTTAAAGAAAGTGTAGAAGAAGTTGTGGCAAGGGGGACTGATAAAACTAATGTTGAGGATTATCGAGCATGATGATAAAGTTTCAAGGATTTTGTTGCTTGTTAGAATAAGCATGTGGTGGAAAAGATAGAAATTAAAATCAAATTCATGGATGATTTTATAGGTGAAGCCATGATCAGGACATGTGATAGGTTGAAGGCATACAAATATTAGTGTAAAAGTGATAAATCCTCCAATAGTTATTCTACACAAATGATTTTGTCAAAATGGATAAGGGGTTCTCCCATGTTGATCTTCCATGGAAATGGCCTGAGGTATCCCTTAAAGTGATGAAATACCTAAAACTTGAAGTTAAGCATACTATAAATTTTCCTACCACTTTTTATTATTAAGCCATTTCTAGGAATATAAGATTATTCTCATGTTCTATCTCTTAAAGTCTCTTGAGATCACCACTCTTTCCCATTAGGTTAATGCATCTAACCTTATAATGCATCAAGGTCTCATCTTACTACTGGTAAATCATGGAAAAACCTTGCATGGTAGGTAGGTTCCTTTAGGGGGTACTTCACCAAAGAGGACTCTTAGAAGGAAGACCTTACTTCAAGATCCTATTATCCTTCTACCAATACCCCCCAAGCTAGTATATCTAAAACCACTACTGATGACCTCTCACTGAAGCTATTTGTCCCTAAGCCCAAATTAATTATTTTGAATGCGGGAACCTCTAGTAGAGGTCTCTAGTAAAGGTAAAATCCTCCTATCTAAAGAAATGGAAAATAATAAACAATAGTTGGATATCTTCAATAGTAAGCTACATGAAGTTCAGATGAACCTGGGAGGATTCATTTAAGAATGAAATGCCTTGAATAGGCAAGTGAACATGACTATCCAATATTTCATCCATTATAATAAGGTGAAAATGACTCCCATTAAAAAAATCTTGAAGGTGACAGAGAATCCCCACATAATATACCCAAGATGACTCACATAAAGAAACCCCCTCTCTAGGAATAGGGATAGAAAAGGCCATGGATGATCCTACCCTAAGACAACACTAAAGGACCTGGTAATAGGATGAGGTCTAAAGTTTACAAAAATAAGTGGGGTGTACTTGATAAGATAATTAAAGAAGAGAAGGAACCATCAGAGAGCCCCCCCCACCTGAACTATTTTTTTTGTTGTGGTTTTTCACCTCTTAAAGGTTTAATTATCTAGTTTTTTGCTTATTTTTTTGTATCAGCCTTTGGGACCTGCTACTCTATCATCTAACACTTTTTAATGGTTCTTGGTTCTTCTAAAACTAGGTTGTTCACGTGATAAAATAAAAAACACCCTATATAAGATAGAATCATGGATAAAGGTATGTGTAAGTACATAAGAGCTCAAACATGATAATGAAGAGACTATAGAATGACATAACGTGTATCATGATTAAAGGAGTGCATGCCCCCACTATCTTAGTGATATGAGTAGAGGGAAATCCTAACATTAAAAATTTCATAAATCATGTATATGTGTATTCCTATATTACACTAAAATAGAAGTGTGAAACACATGTATATGTAGAAGTGATTGGTATTCTATCCATAAACATGGAACTATCACATATATGCCAAGGAATCAATAAAATATGTAGATGTTGATAATATCTTTAGATTTTTGAAGTTTTTGTTTTTTTGGTGTTTTGTATCCTTAGGTTGGATAATTTACATAAGTGTAATGATAATTTAGGTAATCACTATATGCAATTAAACCTAATTAGAAATAAGAAAGATTGACTATAATGATTAAATGGTAACTGAGTTTTTGCTTTCAATTCTAACACTATAACTAATGTATGTATGGTAGTATCAAGTGTATCATATTCATATGATATGTAATGAGTGTCATCAAGTTGATACCAATATTTGCTCCCATTATGATCATGATCACTAATGTAATAATTGTTATCAGAAAAATGTAAATTCTTAGGTTGCTCTTGAACATGTGATATACCATTTAGCATATTTGTATATGAATAAGGAGCTATACCATACTATGGTGATGCCTTTTTTGGTATGAAATTATTTATATACATGTCCACATCATATGTAAATACCATATTCACATCTTGAGTTTTTTTATTTACCTTTCCTTTATCTTTATTTGGGTTTGTACTTTCTAGAGATGGATTCAACCAATATGTAATAGGCCCTATAGGTATAAATAAATCATTTGGTAAGGTATCAAGTGGATCAAGATGAATTTTGCTCAATTTTTCATTTGACATATTGTTATTATGAATAGTATCACCACTATCATAATAATTTTAAATTATGTCATTTTGTTGTTTGTTATTGACCCACAAAGGGAGCTCACATGTTTATTTTCTATTAGTTTTGGTAGCATTCATTCCTTTGGTAATTATATATCATTTTTAAGTTTGGAAACATTTGATAATGGAATTTTTTCTATTTATTTTTTATTTTTACCTTTCTCTTTATTTGAATTATCTTTTGGTATCCATATTTGTTGTTTTGGCACTTGTGCATTAGGAGAGGTACACATAGTATGAATAGTTTTCTTGGTTGATGTATCAATGATAGGATAACCACTATGTTTGTGAGTTTTTATTTTATCCTTTAATGCAAAACAATTATATATATGATTCACATGCATTATATGATATGAATAATAGTATTTGGATCTACATATATGATGTATAGGAGTTAATTTGATCACTTGGTTTTGAATCATTTCTCTTAGGATTTCACTTAGTCTCTTAGCAGTCTTTTGTTTACTTTTTGAATCACTGGTTCTATATGTTTTCTATTTTACATATTCACATGGATAATAAAACTTTTTTGGCACAACATTGGTAGATGAGGATGAAAATGCATGATTACAACTAGAATGTGTTAAATTGTTCATGTGTGCAATCTAATTTTTTAACTCTTTTATTGACTTGCTCATACTAGTAATTTGGCATTTGAGGGATTCATAAGCACCAACCATAGGTATTTCAATTTGAATGACTTCATGTGAAAATATATGGTGGACCACCTTACCCCTTGGATAAGTGATATCCCGGACCTAGTTAGATGGAGGAGCAAGAGGTTCATTTGTATCCATTTTAAATGTTCTAAAAATTGATATGAGAATAGGGTAAGAAAGACTCACAAATGCTAGGGAGAAATCAATCATGATACAATAAGTTTAAACTATTGGCTTATTTTAAAAAAAATATGAGATAGAATTTTTTTTTAAAATAGGAAATTGGATGAACCCATAAAAATAAGGAAATAAAAGTGCATTGTATAGCCTATAGGTCTAAATTTACTAAAAATAATAAAATTCTAAATTTGAAAAATTCATACAATATTTTATAAAAAAGAGGTTTTTGTTTATATAAAAATAATTATTAAAAACCTCTAATAAATTTGAAATTAGATTTATTATGAATCATAAATTATCTAAACAATTCAGAATGCTTCATAGGTAAAAATCTAGAATATTCCCAATAAAAAGGAACTAATTTTATAAAACATGAATTGAATTCATAGATAAGAGAGAGGTTTTTAAATAAAATTTTATTTTTGATGAAACCCAAAATTTAATTTTAAAATAAGTACACCATTTTCCTTGTATGCCAATATTTACTAAAAATAGTAAATTTCAAAAGCTGACAAATCCATACTAAATTATGGTGAATAATTTTTTATTATTATATTAACCTAAATATAAAATAACTTTGATAAATTTAAAAATGTATCCATTTTAAGGATGAAATACATCATTCAAGGATGAATTCACTTTTAATCATATAAAGTTTCGGATCTAAAAAATACATCAAAATAAGATGAAACCTTAGGAGGATTAGAATACCTATATCAAAAAAAAATTCATTCACACATGTCAGGTTCACCAAAATAGATTATATTTATCTAGTTTTGAAGGGGATAGAGATATTTATAAGGTATAAGGGTGATAAACTATCTATATAGTAGGCCAATTAGATGCTAAAATTAGCATAACATATGTTGAATTCATTAAAATAAGATAGGTTAAAAATACTAAGTAAAATAATTTTAGATATGTAAATCACAAATAAGTAATGTACTTAGTTGATTCTAATGTTGACATATTTTTTGATCTAGAAGTAAATTGGAAGAAGATTCTAGAATAGTCACTAGATTATGGATCGAGTGCCTGTAGAGCTGCAAACATTAGCATTAGCCTTGGATGGTAGTGTTGACACTATTTTATGGACCTAAAATATGTGTCCTATATAAAATAATTATTGGATAAGGATGAAACCACCTAGATGCTTCCAAGTTTTTCCTTCACCTTCACTCTGTTGCATTCAGATCTAGGTCATAGAATGTTGCTCCTCATGAAATTTGTAAAACCTTAGTTCTTCATCTTCATTGTAACCTTTGGAAAAAATGTGTTAGTGGGTACATGATGTTGAGATTAACTTAAATACCCATCTAATAATAAATTCTACCTATGTATCCAATACTCTAAAGAGGTCATTAAACTAATGTAGTTTTGTTTTATGTGCTAGATTGGGTGAATCACATAATTTGTGAAAAATAAGTACAATAGTGACCTAGCTTGTAACCTAGAAAATATATATCTTGGGTATCTCCTTTAGTAATTCAAACCTATTTATGTGTTATACCTATGATTGATATGGCAATAGGAAAAAATAGGGAAGATTTTACTTTATTGAGTGCTTGATTGAATGTTTTTGATATGTTACCTTAGTCTATGATAAGTGTGGAATGGATGAGGGATAATAATGTATTTATATAAATCCATTTGGAAAATTAAATCACATTAAATAACTTAGGCCAACCATTAATATGTGTTTAATTTATAAATTAAAATACTTTAGGGTACTATACACTTGCATTGAATCAAGACACCTACATAGCCATAGGTTTCTATACAATATGCTAGTGTCTATTCAACAATAAAGTACGTAAAATCTCAAATATTATAAATGTGGAAGATAATAATGTTTTAATAATTGTTTTCAAGATATAAGGTTTGGGTCATCAACATAAGACTAGGCAAACTAAGAGATAACCCAAGGGTCATAAGATAGAGTAGATGTAAGACTTCTAAAAGTAGGAAAGGTCCAGAACTAAAAGAAATAACCATGGTCTAAGTTTTAAAAGTGTATAAGATTGAGGTGATATATAATCCATAAATATCATATACAAATTAGTTTGTGTAAGGGATATAATCAAGTATTAGGTTTGTCATTATGCAGTTATAGTTATTGACTAAGACTGATACTTGAGGAGTTACACTCCATATATAATAAATTGAGGATTATGAAGATGCCTCATTAAATATCTCTAAAATTGAGATTAAAATAGATTATTTTATCATGAAGAGGGATGAGCTTCATGAGATCAATAAACCCAACATGGATATATGGTGTATGGACTATGGTAAGGAAGGATATTATAGGAATGATTGTCCTAAAATCAAGATAGAGTACCATGACATATGTAGAATAGTAGGAAATGTAACATCATAGTGTCATCTAATATAATGGTAGATTCAAAAACCATAGAGCATGTACTATATTTTTTTAATTTGACTAATCATGATGAGAAAAGTCTACATATATTATAGGAACTAAAATAAGACATCACTAAGAATATATTTTCAATCACAACATATAAGATACCTATTATAAAGTAAGGAATTATAGGATTTAAGTAATAAATGTCAGTAGGACATAAAGTGTTCTAGGGTGGATGCCTTCATTTCCACAATTTCAAACCTAGGGTTTGCTAGGATGAACACCCTCATCTCCACAAATGTCTCCACATTATCAATACCAATCATTGTAGAATATTTTGATTTCATATTCACATAAATAAAATTATATTACATCATCTCCTTAATGAATTTTTGGTGGATATGATGTGTGACAACAATAGCTAGGGTGTTTGATGGGAAAAAATGAAAGGTTGGGGTTTTCAGCAAAATAAAGGAGAAAATAGAGGAGGGTACCATGGTGGATACTAGGGAGGTCAAAATAATGACAATAAATAATATAATGTACCAATTTAATGTTTTCTATGTGGTGAATATAACCATTTTACATGAAACTACCTGACTAATCCTAAAAGGTAGATGTATTATATCTATTGTATAATTGTAAGACAATATCATGCTAGATATTACCCAGTTTTAGAGAACAAGAGGAAAGAGAAACTTATGTAAAACATAAATATGATAAATTCTCATCTCAGGGAAAATGCATTTATACAAGCAGTCATAAGGAAAAAACATGCAGAGCAAGGATTTACTCCTTTATAGATTCCACATGATCAAAAAATTAGGAAGGTTTAATAAGATAAGTATCCTAACCCTATAAGGAAAAAAGGTTTGATGTACCAAGTGGCCCAATTTTTTCACCTTGGGATGTTGATTCCTACATGGATATTGAGTTGGAAGGATATGAAGTAACCAAGGTTGTATTTTATTTTAGAAGCACTATGAATATGATTTCATGGTCTATATGGGAAGCTATTAGATATATAAAACTTATCTATAACCCAATCATACTAAGACTCACAAAATATGTTAGGGTAGAGCCTATTGGTTGATTATAAGATATAGAAATCAAAGTGGCTAACAGAAGATTGTGATGATATTTTTAAGTGATTAACATGAAGAATAATGAAATGAAATTCCCTACGTTAATAGGTAAAAAGTGGGCCTATGATGGTAGGATGACCATTAACATAATACACAATCCACTAAAATTACACCAAAGGGATAAAATCATCATTATATACTTGAATAAATTAGAACATAAACCATACATCATACCCAAGGAAACAAATTTACAATATGTGTATAGAGACAATAGATGGTTAAATTAAGTATTTAATCTAAGCCTAATGCCATATGAGTTGTAGAATATAAACCTTTTCAACCAAAAACATAACATTAACAATATTTACAAATAATTAAATAATATGAATACAATCTCTTGACCACAAAGGAACCAATTTTATGGTTTCAAATGGATAAATTTAAGTCACCTCCTGTGTGATCTCCAACTAGGTTAGAAGTGGATTTTATGTACAAAGTAGGTGTGATATATATGGAATACACCAAGAGAATGAATTAAGGAATTTTTCCATGGGAGACTACATCCTCAATTATTCTTGACTCAAACACTTACATGTTGAATTATTCAAGGGGAGATTATGAGGTATGCCTAATGCACATGGTTGTTTCCATAGAATGTCAACTTCCTCAATACTTTATAATTGAGGACTTGAATAAATTTATCCTAAGGTTAAAATATAATGTGTCAAACATGGATTAAAGGTTGATAAAGTATGCATTAAACCAAGCTAATGTGACTTGGTGGGTAGTTCATATAATGAAATAGTTAAAATAGGATGAGGCATGTGAACTATTATAATCTCATTTTAAGTTAACTCCTATTATCAATGGGAAATGGTCATTGTTACAAGAAGTAAAATTACCTAAGATATATGTGAATAAGTACATAGATGTGATGTCTACATAGGGGTTAAAACCCAAGAATTGGGTGTGTTAGAACCAAAATTATTGAGAGGGGGGGGGTGAATTAGTCTTCAAAAAATTTACACTCTTTACCATATCATTCATGAACTATCAAAATAGTATAGTAAGCTAGCAACACAATGAGAACCATGAGCATGAGAAAAGAACATAAAATAGAACACTTATTTAAATGGGAACCCCTCAATGGGAATAAAAAATATTGATGATGAAAATCAACTACTTTATTATAATTCAAACATCAAGATTTAGTGAAGCACGAACTTCACTTAGAGCAACAACCCCAAGTAGCCAAGTAACAACTTGACTTGGCTTTAGCAAGAACCCACTTGCAAAGAGTCACCAAACCACTATATGACTTATCAGAAAATCATCTACATAACACATTTTATTACCTTTATAACCATTTTTTCTCATACAATATATGATTATCTCCATTTTCAGCTTCTCACGCACACTTATCCTTCTCAAACTGGTCTCTAGTCTCCTTCGCTTGATTAGCCCTGTTCTTTACTACGTTAGGTCATATAACCTTGATATTAAAATTTTATAAGATTTTCATATATTCATGATGGTTTATTTATATCCTCCTAATGGTAAATAATACCTCATGCAACATTTCAAAGGTTTATCTCATTTACTTCAATACATTCATTCAACCTAGATAATTAGCCCTATTAGGCCTTATTCTTATACTAGGCTCTTGATCATAAAAATATTGGTAAGACATAAATAATTTCACACTTTTAAAAAAAATTAAATTGGCCTTATTACATGTAATAAATATTAACCAATAATTAAAATAGGTTGGTCATAGCATATAGGACCAAAACCCCTTTTGGGCCTTCATTAGCACACATTACTCTTTAAACATCTTGGAATACTCTCAGACTTTTCACATGGTATGAATACATAATATTTAAATTTAATATATTGATACCAATCACATTTTGGTTCCATTAAACCTTTTATTTCCAAACACCACTTGAACCATGCCATTATCACTATTTATAATTAGGTCTATGTATACCCTAAAAGTTTGTCTTGAAAAACTAAACCAAAAACACAATCTTGTCAAAAATCATGGAAAAAAATAATATATCAAGAATAATAATTAAATAATATTAATAATAATATGAATTTTATCTTAAAACTCAAATCAAAATTACTCAAACCCTTCTCTACAAGTAGTCTACTCAGAACTGCCAATAAGCTCCAAAACACAATCATGGAAACAATGACTTAGAACACCTATAGAATCACTTTAATAAAATTAAAATGAGTTTATATGATCCTAAAAAATCCTAAAATAAACTTAAAAACAAATATATTATAATCTTAAAAATCAATATTAGTCTTACATACCAAGCTCATGGCTTCACTATACACAGACCCTACTGAGATAGAGAAGTTAATTTGAGAGAATTTTTTTGATATATACAATCATATCCAAAAATTATACCAAAAATTGATGTGTTAAAGGTATTTATAAAAAAATACATGCATTTTGATACATTCCTAATCCATGATAACACATATTTAATCTCATTCCCAC
Source organism: Torreya grandis (assembly GCA_037957365.1). Lineage (NCBI taxonomy): Eukaryota > Viridiplantae > Streptophyta > Pinopsida > Cupressales > Taxaceae > Torreya > Torreya grandis. Next base: position 62,672 of record JARHVA010007139.1, read on the forward strand.
TTTTGCCTGGTTTTTCTCACTATCTACATCATTAGGCCTTTTAGTAATAGATCAAATTGCATGATCAGTTTAACACATTTAAATACTATAAATGGCTCAGAAACCACCATGGTCATATAATATAAGTCTCAATCTTAAACATCCATACATTTATCAACTTTGACCTGGTCAACCCTACATACAATAACAAATTTTTGAGAAACAAGGATTTTCCTATGGGACCCACTCACTCACATTACAAGACAATTACACTTAGAGATACTTGGGAGAGTTCAATACATTATCCAAACATAAAAATAGGTCATCCAATCCATTCTAATCCATTTCTATCAATATCTTCCATATCAGGTCAAAATTAGGGTTTTATAGAGGTTTAAACCACCTTATAGTCTTAACAGTCATTCATAAAGCTTAGGCCCTTAGTCTAGAAACCAATGCTTTGACATTTGAGCTAAAACCATTCCCCGTATAGCATGAATGGATTAGGTTATCATTTATAGGTTGGAAATGCTAATGATTACATGAAAGTTCTTATTTGGGTCGATAATTTTTTATTTTGTGCATAATTTGACCTCAGACTTGGTAAAAATACCTAAAACAACATGGAATACCTCTATTAATGATCATCTATCCATGTTTACCTTGGAAACTTATCTTGATACCTCATTAGGCCACCATATTTATCTTTTATTTCTAAGTTTTTGATCTATAAGTCACATTAGGCCTTAAAGTAGACCTTCTAGCTATTTTCCAAGCACTTTCTACCTCACTCGCATTCTCAAGTGTCCTCAAGCATTCTCTTATGCTTCTATGCATCCATATGACTAGGACACCATGATCCTTCATACACAAGAATATCATCCTATAAATAATCCTTATCAAGTCTCCTTATGAACAATATTTGACATAAATGACAATCATCAATTCCAAGTCTCAACAATAGAAGCAATCCTCAACAATATCCCCTTTGTCATAGTTGGAAGACCATACTAAACATTGATCAGCCTTATTTACCCATTTTGGTCTTTCTCCCCCTTTGAAATAAATGACAAAGTGATGTTTTAAATTCCTTGGATTATATTCCTTGTAATAAAGATACTCAACACATAGAACTATGAATTTATGAGACATAAAACAAACATGCTCCCCTATATCCATGCATACCTTCTTGGAACAACTCACCTATTATTGGAGCTAATGAGCATGATTAACTTTCCCTAAGTACTTATATTATTCAATGATTTATAGAGGTAGGAATTACACCCAATTCTTATCTTAGGTGTTCAAAAGTTGCATTTGAAAGGGGTTTGGTCAAGATGAATACAATTTGATCCTATGTAGACATATATTCAAGTTTGATACTTGGATCACTTATCTACTCTCTTATAAAATGATACATAATGGTAATGTGTTTGGTCCTTGAGTATATGATAGGGTTATTTTAGATGCTTATATCACTTATATTATCACAATAGATAGGGATAGGACCATCACACTTCACCTTGTAGTCTTTTAAAGACTATCTCATCCATATAACCTAAGTGCAACATGAAGTTTCTGCAATGTAATTAGCCTCACACATGTACAAATCTACTTAAGGTTTATTTTTTCTTATCCATGGCACTATACACCCACCTAGGAAGAATTATCATCCATTGGTACTCTTTCTATAATTTATACTTCCTACCTAATTTTCACTTATATAGGCCATCAAATTTAAATCCTAACTTTTTGGATACCATAATCCATACTCCATTGTCCCCTTGAGATACCTTAGTATCCTTTTGACTACTTGTAGATGATTATCATTTGGATATACTTGAAACCTTCCAACAAGACCTATTTTTTTCATGATGTTAGGTTTAGAGGTAGTGGTGTACAACAAAATTCGAATCATTGACCTATATGATGTTTGGTTAACCTTTGAAGACTCATATTCCTTAATTAACTTACATCCTTTGATCATGGGTGTACAAACTACCTTTCAATCCTCCATATCAAATTTATTCAACATCTCTCTTATGTACTTGGCTTGTGAAATGAATATACCTTTTTGAAATTGAGTGACTTACAATCCAAGAAAGAATGATAGTTGTCCTAACATGAACATCTCAAACTCTTTCTTCATCACCTCTGTAAAGGCCTTTGTCATGTTCTCATTATTTCCACAAAATATTATGTCATACACATAGACAACTAAAATTATTTGATGGTCATCTTATATCTTGATGTATATATTACTCTCTATAAATCCTCATTCGAGCTATTGATCTAAAAAATACATGTCTAACTTAGCATATCAAGATTTAAGATCTTTATTTAGATCATATAGAGATTTATTCAATATAAAAACATAGTCTTTGTTATCTTATAGTAATAAACCTTTAGGTTACTTAATGTACACTTCTTCAAAATTCCCATTCAAGAAGGCATATTTGACATCCATTTGGTATACCATGAATCCTGCATAAGCTAGAAATAACCTGATGGGATCTAGATTTTATACTAGTACAAAGGTTTCCTCAAATTCTAACCCTTAAACTTGTGTATATCCCTTGCATAATCTATCTTTATTACTAGTGACTTATCCATATTCATTTAATTTGTTCCTGAACACCCATTTTGTGTCAATGACATTCTTATCCTCAAGCCTATGAACTAATTCCCAAGTCTCATTCTTATCTATTTAGTCTAGCTATTTATACATAAAACCTATCTAAAATTTATATTTAATTTCTTCTATAATGCTTTTAGGTTCAATATTGGATAATAGAGCATTATCTTGATTTAGATTACTTGTAAATCTACTCCTAGTTTTCATACCTACATTATTATTGCTAATGATTTGAGATTTAGGGTGGTATCTTTGAATCTACCTTGAGGGTCCTTTTGAGTCCTATCTCTCTTCAAATTTTTATTCATCATCAACCTCTATAGTCTTATCTTCATTATTTAAATCCACATTCTCTTAAGTGTTCTTTGATTGTGAGTGGGATTTATTTGTTTCATTAGGCCTGACATTGGTGTTATCCACTATCTTTTGTAGTCTCTAGTTGTAACATATATAGGTTGAGCTAATTGATGAGTAGCCTAAGAATATGCCTTCATAAAATCTTTAATCAAAGTTTCCCAAGTCTTTATAACCTCTTTTGACGAAAGATTTTCTCCTAAACACTCTAAAGTGTTCTACATTTACAAGTCTTCCCTTCCATAGTTAATAAGGAGTATTGTTTCCATTAGTCCTTATTTTTACCCTATTAAAAATGTAGACAAAATTTTTTACTACCTCTCTCCAATATCCATCAGATAGTATAGAATCATTCAACATGGTTCTAGTGATATTTTGAACTATCCTATTCTTCATTTCAACTACCCCATTCTACTAAGGTGTTCTTGCTACTTAGAATTGTTTCCTTATTCCATAGACATCACAAAATTCATCAAACTCATTTCACCAAAACACTCCTCTATCAAACCTTAGGAAATTTATCTTCCTATTCTTCTCATTCTCAACTACAACCTTGAATGCCTTGTACTTGTCAAGAGCTTCTGATTTATCTTTCAAGAATGCAATCCAAGTCATTCTTATGTAATAATATATGAGTAACAAGAAGTAGATATATCATTTAATGATTTTAATAATTTTAGGCCCACAAATATTAGTGTGGATTAGCTCCAAGGGTCTTTTAGTAGAGTACTCTTTGGACTTGAATATTATTCTAGTCTTCTTACCATATTGACATGCCTTGTAAATTATGTTTATAGGTTTTATGATCTTAGGCATGTATATTTTTAGACTTATTAGTGCTAATACTAACTAGGTTATCAAAGTTTAGGTGACCTATCTTTTTGTGTTATAGCCAATTTTCATTTATCTTACTGATGAACCATCTGTCCTTCTTGATCTCATCCAAAACATATAAGTTGTTCTCAATACTCTTAGCATTGGTAATTAGCCTTCCTAATTTTGCTCTCCTTATCTCACACCCTTTGTTATGAAAAGATAGTGTGTGTCCTTTATTTCATATATGAATCACACTAAATAGGTTATGTTTCAGAACTTCTAAATATAACAAATTTTGTGTCTTATTATTTCCATTTTACAAACTCAAGACATCCTTGCCAACTATATTGGCAATTATGTTGTCTCCAAAACTAACTATTCTTATAGTATTCTTCTTCAAAGATATGAAATTATTTCTATCTCTTATCATGTGACTTGATCAGCCACTATCTATATACCATTTCATGTTTTCATCTTGAATGTAAAAGGTAATTTGAGCTAGCATAAAGTCCTCTTTGGTCTTCTATTCCTCCTTGGAAAATAGTCCATTATTTTTATTTAGCTCAATTTTATCCATATTAAATTACTTTGGATTTCATACCAATGTTTTATACTTCTTATGCATTCTAGGAGCTTCATATATCTTGTTGAATCTTGTGGACCTTCTAGCTCTATTAGAGAAAAATCTAGAAATATGTCCTATATTGTGATAAATATAGCAAGCAATATTTTAGTACTTACCTTGATTATATGATGACTTAACCTTTATAGCATTGGTTTTATTTATTAGTATTTTCATATTTGTACTCTTGACATGTCCTAACTTCTCGTGCTCTCTCTCAAATCTAATCAAATTATCTTTGAATTGTTCAAGCTCATAATTCAATAAATCTAGATATATCTTCAACTGATCATACTAAAATTCCTTTGACTTAAAACTTGTATTGACATATTTTAATTGACTCCTGAGATCCTTTATTATTTCCTTTTGGTGTTTCAAATCAGCAATGGCATTTATGAGCTCAACTTCAAGGTCTACTTCAACTTCTCTTATTCAATGTCATAGTAAACTTCTTCATCATACATGTCTTCTTCTTGTTAATCACAAGATATTCTTGTGCTTATTTGGATCACCTTTAAATTATTTAAACTTTCCTTAAAGGACATGTTGAGGAAACATACCCCCATTTATGAAAAATGGAGACCCTTGTGTTAAATTTTGCAAATTTATACCCTAAATTTGAAAATTCATTTGATTAGAGTGTCATTAACATGTTTATACATATTATTTATTTTAAGATCATCAACACTTGGTTTGTTTGGCACATTCATCCATAATTTTGAATTAATCTTACCTAAAGATTATAGCATTTGATCTTTATGTTTTAGGTCACAACTCCAAAGGAGTCTATTTGGAATGAGAAATATCAGGGTTTTATGATTTGATGATGATTTGGTATTTTACTAACCTTTAGTCTATTGAAATTCAAATTAAATCCATCTTTAAGCTTCTTGAAACCCTTTCTCCAATTACCCTAGTTCACCCTTTGATTAAAATTCAAATTTGGTAGGAACATTTTTGCAAGAATAATTATCATGCCATGGACTTAGTTTATTTTTTTTCCTAAGGCTTAGTCATATTTTTCAGCATGAATAGACTTTAGGCTAAAAATATTATGCTTGGTCTCTTTTATATCATGAGATCCCTGTGTTCCCTTTTATCTTATCATGGTATAACTTTATGGTTCATAGGGTCACTTTATTATGTTTTAATCTTAGTCTAAACTTTAGCCTAAAAATTTTATTCGTATATATCAATATAAATAAAACCTTGGTAAACCTTAGTCTAAATTATATGTATACTAAAGCCGAACTTAAACATTATGTTTGTCCACAAGATCAAAAACCTGCAATTTAATTGGGTAAGGTAAATCTAATGGCATGAGATCAAAATGGAAGCTAAAGATAGGGAACCAATATCACTTAATCCAATAGATCATGATCTAAGACACATATTTGATTACATGAACATGATCCAATATCATAAGATCAGACTAAAAAAATAAGCATAGGGCCCATTTTATTATGACATAGACTTAGCCTAAACTTTTACCCTAAAGTTTTAATTAAAATTATCAATAGAATGAAAACCTTAGAATGATAATTTATGCTATGTCTTCTATTATTCATAGGGTCCTCTTTTTTATTATGTTTCTAGATTGGAATAAAAAATTAATGCCAAGTCTTTTATAAATTATGGGGTCCCCTTTTATTATGTTTTAAGATTAGACTAAAATTTATCCTAAAGTTTATTGATGTTTATTAACACAAATTAAAACCTTTTTCAAAAAAACCTTTAGTCTAAGTTCTATATATTCTCGAGCTTAACTTTCATGCTTGTTTGTAGGATCAACAATCTACATTGGCTCAAAATAGATTGATCCAATGGAGCATAATGAGCAAGGACAATTCAAATCTATAAAATGATGACAAGTGTCATGAGTTCATCAATAGGATATTAAGTAGCCAATGGTAGTGTATCCCTTGGGTCATGATCTAATGGAGTGCATTTACCTGAATAGAAGTGATCCAATTGTACGCAGTGGACATTGACCTTTCAACAAAGCTAAAAGTATATGAAAAATCACCACATGGATAAATAATGTTAACCCAATAGAAATGATAGAATACAGAGTGAAAAATACCTATAGAGCTTCCAAGTGGCACACACATGAAGTAGAGTGAACCCAAAAATGACAAGTGGAAAAATTAGCAAGGAATCTTAAGGAAGTAGTTCAAAATTAACTATCATGTAGCCATCAGATATGTTATTATGAACACTAAATGATGGGCACGTATATATCAAAATGAAGCAAAAAATGATTCCAAAAGAGGCACCTAAAAATTGACTGTCTCATAGACATCAAAGACATTCCCATTGATGTCAAATGGTAGGTACATAGATGTCAATTTTAAGATAGCCATTTAACACAAACATTTCAATAGGCCTAGGACCAATGACATTTAATCTTGTAGATAAAGATAAACAAATTGTATTGATTCACAAATATCAATCTAATGATGCAAGATTAATGTGATTTTTTTAAAAGATAATGGTCACTTCTTAAATATTAATAAGTAAAGTGCTATGAAAATGTTGTAAGAATGCCACATAGGTAAAAAATGACAAATCTAAAGATCTTGTGGGTTTAAAAAGGAAAAGGTATAAATTAAAAAATCTAATTAAAATTTAAGGCACAAAGTTCATACAAGATCGATAAGTTACCACTATTAAAGATCTGAGAGGACTTTCAAAAAAGCCTTAACACATAGAAACCCTAATTTGATCTTATATTGATCATAATTGAGCCCAAGAAAATTAGATTATAATCTAAACAAGAGAAATTTTAACTGGAACCAAAGAGTATCCCACTAGTGAGAAATTTGACTAAATTCAAACTATAAAAACTCAAAAGGGCGCCTCCAAGGAAGATGTGGAGCTTTATCTAAGTTTAGACACAAAGAGAAGAATTTTCAAAGATACATATTTTGATGCCACTAATTTGAACACTAAAGACATTGATTGGTCCAATATATTATATATAGTTGAGGAGCAACCAATCATAATGAATGAGGAGGAGAAGATCATATATGTAAGGAATAGGTGCTTTGATGTGGTGGCAATATAGATGATAGGTCTCCATTTTTATACAACAAAACTCAATGTTATACATTACTTAGACATTCTTTCTCCTATTTTTAAATATGCTCAAATTAAATACGGCATGATAGTTCATGAGCATAACTTTAGGAAAATTTCTTATATTTATCCTATAGCCTTTGAGAACTATAAATTTCCCAAACCCTAAGTAGATGTAACCTCAATCAATGATTGGGCCAAGAAGAATGACCTAAAGACCATCCTTATCCCATGGATATATTTTGGGAATCAAGTGTTCTCTAATTTCAATGACAATATCCCAATTAGCCAATTTAGACTTAAGATCAGAATGCTCATGACTCTGATGAATTAGTTGTGTGGGAATCCAACCGCCACATATGTGGACAAACTCTAGGTCCCCTTTGTTTGTTTCATGGTTGAGAAGTAACTCACCCCTCCTCTAGGTGAGATGATTAGCACTTATTTGAGTAGGTAGTTCTCTACAATTAAGAAGAAAACTAGGAACAATTTCTACATGATGTCATACTTACTAGATTCCCTACTTGCCACACCTAAAATCCCCAACTTTAGGGAATGGTCACCTAATAAGACACAAAAAGTCTCCCAATATTAATCTAAGTTTCATATTTTCAAATACATGGATGATATTTAAATCATTTATGATTATGTTTATCTAGCCTTAGTTGAGGCCATCACAAGGATCCTAATTATGAAGTTCAACCCTATAATTAAGAATACTATTAAACCCATGTGTGATATACGTCTATATCCAAATTGCACTATAATCAAGATTGAGGGAACCCAATTCACCACACTTAGGCTACTAGTTTATGTGCTAATCAAGCTAATAGAGCAGTAAGTGGCCTACCAAATATGCAATAGAATAGATGGTTTGTGTAAAACCAAGAGGACGGGACTACTTCACTCTCCCCCCATAGCCATTGGTAGGACTATGTTTCGATAATGGGACAATATAGATGTTGCCTCCAAACATAGAACCTCTTTCAATTTTTAAGTTGATGAGCTAAGATAATGGGACCCATATGGAAGGGTTTAGAAACATTTAAAGGCAAAAGGGATAAATATGACTTATGAGCACTGACCTAGCCATTATGACCCCATATATAGTAAGGAATATTCATTTTATAAGGTCTTATGGAGATTAAAGAAACATAACATTAAGCTAGAAGCTTAGATTCTTAGAGAGAAAAAGGGAAGTGATGAAAAGTGGTAGTTAGGACCTAGACAATACCATTTTCTTGGTGGAGAGTCATCCAGACCTCAACCAACACAACCATAAAAGTAGGAAGCGCCAGTTGTAAAAAGGCTAGAAGAGAAGAGACCTAATGAGATAACATCATCCTCAACCCAGGTAATAGGACAAGGGTCACCAATTAATTAGATTGACATGATAGAATTAGACCCTAAGGAAATAGTGAAAGATGCTCTGAAGGAACTATCCAATGCCTATTAGTTTGATGAAGAGAAAGCTCAATATGAGGAAGCAAAGGAAGAAAAGGGTAAATAATTGGCCTTGGGCTTAGTTCTAATGGATACCTAAAAGAGAAAACCTAAGCTAGCATTAGTTCCAATAAAAACCAAGAAGCCCAAGTTGACCTTCACTCACCCTTTGAGTGAGGTCAACCTTTTTAGTAAAGAACCCCAATCTAAGGCACAATTATCCCCAAATTGTTTATAAATGGAAAATTGTATAAGATCCCTATTATACATCATCCTTAGGCAATTTTAAAGTTAGTTAACATCACTTTACATAATGAACTCAAGCCATGGATAGTTTCTCTATAAAAAGAAGAGGAATAAAGGATGATAGTTTTAGGGGATCCAAGTGAAAAATAGATGGAAACCCCAACCCCAAAGATAAAAGAGTATTTAATTGGTGTCAAATTTGACCCAAAAACTACAAATATATAAAGGGTGACTGATAATAAAGCCATGGTTGAGGGATAAGAGTTCACTTTTCAAAAGGTGGAATTATTTATTGGATTGAGTCTAGTATGAGGGTAAAAACTAGGAAAAAGCACTATTTTTGAGGAAAATGTGATTTAATTGGCCCAATCACAGTCAACCTAGTTGTAAGTTGCCCTTAAAGACATACAAAAACATAGGGAGAATCTACAAAATCAAATAGAAAATTTAGAGAAGCAAGCTATATTATTAGTTCTTGATGTTATGATTAATATGTTTGAAACATCCTTCTAGGACATGTTTAATTATCTTAAGTTAATAAGGTATAGATATAATGTATTGGGCTAATAGGATGCAGAAAAAAAAATATTAATCAACCAATGGTAGAATTTAAGAGATAAAATGAAAGAATTAACCAACATCTTGATGGAAGATCAAATCCGTAGTTTCAAGACCATTATCTTGGCTCATCTCAACACATCCATGGGATTGATTATGGATAAGATCAAGGGTTTGAGCACATGGTCTAAGTATTTGTAAGGTATCCTTGAGGATGAAAAGGAAATACTAAATAAGATGAAATAATTCCTAGGGACCATGATCACAAAACCAAGTAAACTCAACTCCATGGGCTCATCATGGATGAAGAGTTTAAATACAAAACCACCCTAGTCATGCAAGAAGTTAGGAGTAAAATCCAAGGAAAATATAGAGTAAATAATAGAAAAGTAATGGATATGATCCTAATAGTAGAGGAAAAAATTGATGAAGTAAGGAGAATTAAATAAGCCTTGGGAAAAAATGATAAAGACCTTGGAAATATTGTAGACCAAGAATATGGCTCTTCATGGATCTTGTTGTTAGCCTCAAGTTGATTGATGAGTATCATGATAAGGTAATGAAGGTTCTTCAACAAAAATAGGGAACTACATCAACATAGGGGCCTCAAATCTAGTTAGGAATATTATTTTTTGTATAAACTTTTTAATATTTTACATATAGAATATTCTTATTATAAAGGCATGTACAACTTGTAAATCACATTGCCTACAAGCCAGTCCATTAGGAATAGTCTAGTGTATTATAGAACTTTGTAAAAAAGGACAACTATCCTTACACTTGTACTTTTATAATTGGATATGACTAACTAACATACTTCCTTATCTTATATAAAAATAACTATTTTAAATTTTAATAGGATGGAGTTATTAGATCTAAGATCTAATTTTAATTTTTGAGCAACTAATATAAGCAAGGAATTTTGCAAAGTTTGTCCAAATTTGATTGTCTTTTGTTATCCTAGCTTAACTCTCACTTGTTTGTTTTGATTCCTAGATTTGAATGGTTCTTATGAATTCTTAATGTGTATATTTGAATTCAAAGTTATTAACTTGTGTCAATGTTAGGTTAATTGAAAATTTTAAGTTCATTTCATTTGCTTACTCTTTTTACATTTGGGCTAATGTTCTTTGATTGAAAGTGTAAATATTTAAAGTGAACTTGATTATTAGTTTCATTATTTCACACCATCCTGAGATGTTTTCTTGATGTCTAATAGGATTTAAGCTTATGCTATCTCATGTCATACATTGATTAAGTGCATGCTTAGATGATATTTGAACTTTGTCATGATATTTGAAATGAAGATCAACAACATCCCTTCTCTACCTTACTATTCATTTTTTCCTTTTTGAACCAGATCACTCTAGTTTAACTTTCATTGTAAATACCAATCTCAAATTAGTCTTTAGATTAGTTCTTGATCATAATTCACCATTCTTAGCATATCATACTTCATATTTTTCATGGACTAGCATTTGGCCATGGTGGCTCCCAACCACCAAACATTATAAATATTTTGAAATAGTCCACTTAATTTGACTCTATTTCATCAACATATAATAGGTTTATCATAACCTACAACTCATGCACTAAATTCTTAGAATTCTAAAATGATAAGTGTTCTTGAACACTCTAGCCACTTGTGATACATATTCAAGCATTAACATGACTAAGATCTGATACCAATTATTGGAATCAAAATGAATAAGGGGGGGTGAATTTTTATTCAAAACATTTACACTATTTACCTTGTCATTCATGAACTATCAAAATAGTATAGTAATCTAGTAACATAATGAGAACCATCAACATGAGAGAAGAACATAAAAAATGAACACTTAATTAAGTGGGAAATCATCAAGGGGATTAAAAATCACTAATGATTTAAATGGAATATTTTCCTATAATTCAAACATCAAGATTTATTGAAGCACCAACTTCATTTGGAGCACCAACCCTAACTATCCAAACACCAATTTGACTAGGCGTTAGAAATCACCCACTAGTAAGCAAGAACTAACCCCCTAGATGAATCAACACCAACTCAACAAACTCACACATTTTATCACCTTAATAACCCATTTTTTATCATAAAATATATGATTATCTCCATATTTATCTCCTCATACACACCTATCCTTCTCAAACTAGTCTCTAGCCTTGTTCACTTAATTAGCCCTCTTCTTGACTAAGTTAGGTCATATGACCTTGATAATAAAATTTGATAAACATTTCAGATATTCATGATGGTTTAATTTTACCTTAATAATGGTATACAATACCTCCTTAAAATTTTCAAAGTTCTATCTCTTTTTCTTCAATACATTCATTCAACCTAGATAATTAGGCCTATGAGGCCTTGTTCTTCTACTAGGATCTTACTCATATACTTCTTGGTCAACCATACACAATTTAACACTTGGTTTTTAAATTAATGGGTCTTATTACATGTAAAAAAAATTAAAAAAGTATTAAAGTATGTCAATCATAGCATACAAGACCAAAACCACTCTTAAGCCTTAAGGAGAGCTAATACAATTAGGCCTTCATTAGCACACGTTACTCTTTAAACATCTTGGAACACTCTAAAAAATTTTAGATGGTAGGAATACATAATATTTAAATTTAATAAACCCATACACAAATCATATTTTTTCCATGACAAATTTTAGTTCCAATAACCACTTGAATCATGCTATTAGCACTATTCATAATTAGGCACGTGTATACCCAAAAAGTTTATATTGAATAATTGAACTATCTTGAAAAATTGAACCAAAAGCATAATATTGTAAAATAATCATGGAAAAAATCATATAAATATAATAATCATGACCTTAGAGTCATAACCATGTGCATTTTATCTCACAACTCAATGCAAAAGTACTCAAACCCTTCTCTGCAAGTAGTCGACTTAGAACTGCCAATAAGCTTCAAAACATAGTCATGGAAATAATGAGTTATAAAACTTGTATAATAAATTTAATGAAATTAAAATTATTTTATATGATCCTAAAAATTACTCATATAAAATTAAAACAAATATATTATAAGCTCAAAAATTAATATTGGTCTTATAGACCAATCTCATAGCTTCACTGTACACAAACCTTATTGAGATAGACAAGTCAATTTGAGAGAAAATTTGTACCATATAAAATAATATAAAAAAGTTATACCTAAAATTTATATTAATTATAGGCCTTTAAAAAAAATTCATGCATTTGGATCTATCCCTAATCCATGATAATACATCCCTAATCTCATTTCTATTTTTGCCTAGTTTTTTTCACTATCTGCATCATTTAGCATTTTAGTGATAGGTCAAATTACATGACCAATGTATCAAATATGAATCCTATAATTTGATTATAAAAAACATTGTTAATAATATATAATTCTTAAGCTTAAACCTACATCTATTTATCAACTTTGACTCGGTCAAACCTACCTACTATAGAAAATGTTTGAGAAATAAGGCTTTTCCTAAGGATCCACTCACTCACATGACAAGACAATTCCATTGAGAGATACATAGGAAAGTAAAATAAAATATAAAAACATAAAAATAGGTCATACAATCCTTTCTAAACTCTTGATATCAATATCTTCCATATCAGGTCAAAGTTAGGGTTTACGAGAGGTTTAAACTACCTTATAGTCTTAACGATCATTCATAAAGCTTAGACCATAAATATAGAAACCAATGCTTGTAAATTTTATATATGACCCTTATCCATCTACCATGAATGTATTATGTTATCATGTATAGGCTACATGTGCCAATGAGTACATGAAAGTTCTTCTCAAGTTGAGAATTCTTTATTTTGTGCACATAGGAAACCTCAAAACCACATTATATGCCTTTTCTTGCATAATTTGACCTTAAAAATGGTAAAAATAATTTAAAAAACATAATATACCTATGTTAGTGCTTAAATATCCATGATTACCTTGGAAACTAATCTTGATACCCCATTAGGCCACCATCTTTCTCTTTGATTTCTAAACTTTTGATATCTAGGTCACATTAGGCCTTAAAGTAGACCTTATAGCTATTTTACAAGCACTCTTCACCTCACTCACACAATCAAGTATCATTAAAAATTCTCTTATGATTTTTTGCATGCATTTTACTAAGCCAACATGCTCCTTTATGCACAAGACTAGGAATCTTATTCATGAGCCTTGTCAAGTCACCTTATGAATAACCCTTGACATCAATTACAATCATCAATGACAAGTATCAATAATATAATAAATGCTTAATAGGGTGCATGTTTTTAGATAAAATTGGTATCACTCCAAATAGCTTGGTACATGCACCAAGAGTACATATGTGAAAATAAAGAATTGGCCTTAGGTACAAAAACATCTCATTCATACTTTTTTATTTGAGGTTGAAAATCCTCTAGTTCATAATGCTTTGAATAAGTTGAAAATATTATTATATCATGGGTGAGAAAAATACTTAAGTAATGCAATTGATTCATATTTGTAATAAGAAGTGACTAGGTATTTGAATGAATCTATACAAAAGCACAAGGCAAGAAAATAAAAGAATAAAAGTTTTATCAAATCATGAAATAGGACCATATATGATGAGGAACTAATATATTATAATGATAGTGAAAATGAAATATATTTGAATGGATTATTTGAATTTTAATGAGAAATAAAGCCACCAAAAGATAAGATCATAGAATAAATTGAAGATGTAAAACTTTGAAATCCAAAATTTATTTAATAATAAGCATATAAAACCCTATAATATTCCATTCCTAGTGGATATAATAAGGTATATCAAGATCCATTGAGTAAACATGTTGATAACATAGAGATAGAGTTTATACCCAAGTGTGTGACTATATGAGATTAGTAAACTCAAATTAAGATTTCTGAAGGGCTAGCTATTGAGATATTATCAAGATGTCTTTCCAAACAAGTTTATGGAGGTGAAGGATATAGATCCATCATTGGGATAAATTCACATTGAATTAAAATAATGCACAAGACATGTGAAAAGGTTGACTAAATCCAAACATGAAGCTGGAAGTAAAGGCTAAATTAGATAAGATGTAGAAAGAAAACATCATATATCTAGTGGATAAGGAAGGCTAGTTGGGTTAGTCTAATGGTCATGCAGCCCAAGAAGTTGGGGGAAATTAGAGTGTGTAGAGACTATCATGTGTTAAATGATGCTTGTATCAATGATCCATTTATTATACCTTTTATAGATGGAGTTTCTGGATCAGTAACATGACAAGAAGTGTATTCATTCATAGATGGATTCAATGGGTAAAACCAGATCCTAATCCTAGTAGAGGACCAATCCAAAATAAATTTTTCACTAGAATGGGTTTATTTTATGTATAAGGTAATGCCATTTATTTTTGAATAATGATCCAACTATATTTTCTAGTGCTATTTTCATTGCCTTTAATGATTTTATTCATGATTTATTAGAGGTCTACTTAGATGATTTTATTCATGATTAGGCTCTTCCTCTTCTTGTAGCTCTAGAAACATCAAGGTAACTACTATATTCTAGTTTCCATCTAATAAATATAGCTTCAAAAACATCTTAAAGTCATACACTTCATTAATAAGGTAATGAGTGAATGTGATTTATACCTCTTGGTATGTTCTATAAGTTTAAATTATATGTGTCAAAGATAATGTGTTTAATTTTGATAATGATTATTATAATCCACTTAAATTCCCATTTATATCCTCATGAGTGTGTCCTATTGTACCATAAATTTAAACCCTTGGAGAGGGTTCTTCCGGCTCTCTCTAATTGAGCTACACTACGGGAATAACCCCAGGATGTGGGTCACCTATGGTGGAGTTGGACTTCTAGAGAAGGTCAAATTCCTCTTGATGGATCACCTATACTAATGTTTGTGTTGAGAAAATGGTTAGAAAAGGGGTAAATGGTAACTAATAAGGCTAATAAGGTGATTCACCAAATTTAAATGAGAACTCACATGAGCACGAAGTGAAAAACTAAGGAAGCATAAGACAATGCTAGCTCACAGAATCTCACAAAACTTAGCTACTTGCATAAGTGTTTCATAGTCTACATTCAAGAATGAATGAATTAATGAAGGCCAAGATGAGTTATAAGACTCATTAATAGCTTGAATAAATGATATAAATAACACTTACACCTAAAACTAACTTGAAGATACCTAGAAATGAGAAAGAAAGAAGGACAACGGGCATGGAAGATTCTCCTTCACAATGTCATCATGAAATATATTTGCTACACATAATTTAGATGGTATATATAGGTAAAGAAAGTATTTATTTATTCAAGAGGTATTTCATAAAAATTTTGATAGTTCTAACCTTATCAAATGAGAGTATCTGACTCTTCCAAAATTAAGAGATAATTTCTTATCAAAAGTGAAAGTGATTACAATGTGGAAGAAAATAAGAGATATATGAGAAAGGGGAGAGAGAGGGGTAATATGCCATTTATATCATTAATTAAGATACCACCACATTTTTATCAAATTAGGATTAATACATCATAGAAAAAATAGCATTTATTTGTCTTAATAGCCTCTAAATATTCTCATTGGTTGAGCAATATCCTAGAGTACAAGAATGTGTCTAAGATGATGAATCATGATCCTAAAATGAAGTAAAAATCCTTAGAGACCTTAAAATAAATTAAATGTTCCAACTACTTCCTCCAACCATGAGATCTCCATCTTGGGACTCTACACCATTTACCAGTTGCTTTCATTATGTGGATAAAGTCCTCATATCCATGGACTTGATAGAGTCATACTTAAGTCTAATTTTAGTGGTTATAGGTACTTGTTTGTCAAGTTTATAGATATTTTTAAGGATGAGATATTTGTCCATAACCATATATCTACCTTTACTACAAAATTTGAGCATGGGTCTTTATTAGAGATTGAAAACCAATCTCATTTATTAGTTTTCATATAGTTAATATCCATGAATAGATTATAGACTACATATCATCATTATTGAACTATATTAGGTATAAATAAACCTATTATACCTCTAAACCTTATGAGAATAAAGAATCCACTACACATAAGTATCTACCTTCATTAAACAATGTTGAAACCATAAGAAAACTAAGTTTTCATTCATTAGATCTTCCAATAGAGGTTTCTACTAAGCTTTAATGGAATAGTTTGAAATATTTGCCTTGGTTCGGCTTTAGGTCACATTCAACATCCATTTGAAGTCTTCTTGCTTTGAATTTTAATATTAGCCATTGATCTTGATCTAAGCTTAGTTGAACCTTGACCTTACACAAACTATCAATATTTATCTATATGAATGAATGGGAGGCTAATTTAATGCACTTAAGACACTTATCATCCATGTATTTGTTCTTTAGATCTACTAACCTTTTGACCTATTACTCACTATTAGATATACTTTATATGATTACACATGCACCATCAATCAGCTTGGGCCCACTGGCTTTGTCATTCATCATGCACCATTAGATATTAATATGGGCACCTAAGATCTTCCCACTTATCATCCATGCACTTAATCTTAGGATACATTTATATTTTTACTATGAGCTCACTCACCATTGATCTACTTTGGTATGATGGATCATGCACTATAGATCATATTAGACCCACTGATATTGTTAGATCACCACTCACCATTAGATCTTATATGAGCTTCTATGATCTTGACATATATCAACCTTTCATTCATCCTTCAAACATTTGAATCCAAATGGCTATTTTATAAGGCTTAAACTTGATGTTTGCATGCATGTTTCACTCTACAAGTCTAACTTTAAAATTTTATAACTTGAGATAGTAAGCTCATCAAGATAAAAATGTTTTAGAGAAAAGTTTAAGGCATGAAAAAAACCAAGTCCATACAACTCTTTGACCCTAGTTGACTTTTCAAGTGCATCTATCAAATATGTAACTAGAATGATCTATTCATCTTTACATGATGTGTTTATGATAGTCTAGTTTTTTTGGACTCGTGTAAGAAACTATTGTCTTTTTAAAAGGATCTAATGACCTTATAAGATTTTGTACAACCTAATCCATGCCCCTGAATGCTTGAAAAACCATGAAAACTTTTTGCTATTTTCACTTGTAATCCTAGACATTTTTCCAAGCCTACTTCCGAAGGATCAATGAATTACACTTTAAGCTTACTTAAAGTGTTTCAAAAGCTTTGTAAGCAATATGAGATCTTATTCTCCCACTTTTGGGCCACTCTTTCCATCTAGAACTCTACTAATCTAATCAAACCTTTTCTAGGAAAAATATTCTCGTATGGGCCAAATTTGGCCAGCATTTTTGGTGGCTTCTTGTGGTTGCATGCCTACTATGTAAGAGACTATTAGCCTTGAAATAATCCATTAGGTACATAGAGTCATAGTATTTTCTCTCAACTGATGTGAGACTGCATCAAGGCTGAGCCTTTCTGAAACTTCCTCTTGAAGCAAAAAGGAACAAAATAGCAAAATAAACAACTATGGCCAAGGAACTTATTGAAAGGGAAACACACAACTAAAAGGAAATGTGCTCAAGGTACTTAAAGGAAAGAATATAAAACTACTCTAATATGTTACAATATCATACAACAACTTCAAGCTCTTCTAATATAAATGCTTTAAATGAATGACATTGACTGGGATGGGTAATACCTCTCCATCCAATTAGGTAAGCTAAAATTCATTATGCTATTTACATCCATGGATAAAATAAGGACCACTCCACAAGCTATCAAATCTGGTATGGTTGCTTGGCTTGGCCTTATTTGAGACCTATTTGAGGACTAGGTCCCCTTCCTTAAAGTCCCTTATTGTGGCTCTCTTGTCAAAAGATTTTTTGACTTCATCTTGATGTGACTCTAATGTCTTCATTACAAGGTCCTTATTTTATTCAAACTCCATGAGCTCTACCATCCTCACACTCATAGGCTCACTATTCATCAAATCAAGCTAATGGGCTAACTCTAAGGTAGGTAGTTTAGGAAAAATGGGAAATTTGGCTTCCCTTCCATATATAAGGACATATGTATAATTGCTAATGGAAGCTTTGGGAGTCACTCTATCAGCCCATAAGGCTATCTTTAGCTTTGTATACCACACTCTTTGATTCTCTTCCATGGTCCTCTTGATAATCCTTATCAAGTTCTTGTTTGTGGACTTTGTTATTCAATTTCCTTAAGGGTAGTAATTAGAGTATGTACTAAGGTATATGCCTAGCTTAAGTTCCCATTCACTTGTGTTCATGCCCATAATTTCTAAGTCATTATCTCAAATTATAGTAGATGGGATACCAAACCTGGTCACCATGTTATCATAGAAATTTAATACCATTGTTCCATTGGCTTCTTTCAAGGCAATTACTTCCACCCATCTAGTGAAGTAGTTAGTTATAGTGAGAACCCATTTATGTCCTACACTAAAATGTGGATTTATCATTGATATGAAGTCCAACACCCACTACATGAAAGGTTACTCCACCTGAGTTGGGTTTAGAGGAAGGGATGATAATTTTTGCTTTCCTATAAAGAGAGCACACTTCTAGAATTTTTTAACCCATGAATACACATATTTGAAAAGGCTAGGCTAGTAATAACCATCCCACATTATTTTTTTCGTTATTATTCTTGGAGTAAAATGACCTCCTGTAGGTCCATCATGAAACTGATCCAAGAGATTTGTCACTTGATTATCATCAATGCACCTAAGATTTTACCCAATAAGGTCACTTCTAAAAATAACACCATAAATTAATGCATAAGGTATGGAATGAAGTCTAAATTATCTTATTTTTGCTCTGTCCAAACCTTGGGGGCATTTTCTTGCCATCAATAAATGTGTCATATCTTGGAGCTAATTATTATGAAGTGGAGGTACATCTATTTATGAGTTATATTATGTCACCAAAACAACTTCTTTATCTTCTTGAAGGTCATCCACCATATTCTCACACAAGCCTTTACCTATTATCAACTTGGT
This sequence comes from Torreya grandis, assembly GCA_037957365.1. Lineage (NCBI taxonomy): Eukaryota > Viridiplantae > Streptophyta > Pinopsida > Cupressales > Taxaceae > Torreya > Torreya grandis. Next base: position 82,409 of record JARHVA010007139.1, read on the forward strand.
GACATTGATATCCACATCATACTCTATAATCTTGATAATCCAGTCTACTCTTTTCTCATGCAAATATTTGTTGAGGAGAAACTCCCTTACTCAAGGATGAGACACCATAAGATGAAACTTACTATTGACTATCATTGGTCTAAACTTTTTGAGGCTACTTAAAGCTATAAGAACCTAATTTTCTATAAAAGTGTACCCTACCTCATACCCCTCAAGCCCTTAACTCAAAAAGGCAATCAATTGCTCAAATCCTTCACCATTCTCCTACATCAACATAGTTGATATGTTGTCAATGTTGTAAAAGGTGTATAATATGAGATCCTTTGAGAAATCAGGATTTATGAGCGAGGGTGCTTGGGTAATCACTTTCTTGATGGCCTCAAATGTTGTTTTACCTTTATTTAACCAAGAAAACACTTGGATCTTCTTTATCATGGTAGTGATAGGTTTTAAAAGGTTTGAAAAACTAGGTATAAACCTTCTCAAAAAGTTTATTTTCCCAAGGAAGTTCTAGATTCCTTTCTTGTGCTTACGTAAATATAAGGATATGATGACACTTATTCTATCAGGGTTAATGGATAGTCCTTCCTTTGAAACAATGTGACCCAAAAGTTTGCCTTCATGAAAAACAAACCCACATTTATTGGGGTTTAAAGAGATCCCATACTCTCTACATCTATAGGATATTAACCTTAGATTGTATATATGATCACTAGCCTTCTTGAAAAAAAAATGTGATGCCATCCAAGTAAATTGATACCATCTAATTCATCAACCTTTAGAAAGCCATGTCCATGGATCTTTGAAAAGTGGCCCCAACATTTGAGAATATAAAAGGCATCTTTTGGTAAGCATATGTGCCCCACTTTATGGTGAAGGCAATCTTATACTAATCTTCCTCTCTTACCAACACTTGGTTGTAACCTGGATACCCATCCAAAAGGGGAAAACATTATGAACTAGCAACTATCTGAAGAAGTTGCTCCATGGATGGAAAATGATAGTGATCTTTCCAAGAGACCCTATTTAGATCCCTGAAGTCAAGACACAATCTAATTTCCCCACTCTTCTTCCTCACAAGTACCAAATTGTATACCCATGAGGAGTGTTTAATAGGAAAGATGATCTTGGATTTAATTGATTTTGTCAATTTCTTCCTAATAAGCTTGGCACTATCTTTTAGTTATATAATGTGCTAGGCTAGCTTAGGATCAAATCCTATTAGGCCATTATATTCCTAAGCAAAGATGTCTGCATATTATTTAAAAAGTTATATGAAAGCATGCCTTTAAAATTTAGTGCTTAACTTTCCAAGCTTGAGGAGCTTTTATTTGAAGATAATGACTCTTTCATAGTTCTCTTCACTTGTTAACATCACTGCCTTATTTTTTCTCATATGATCTCCCTCATGGAAAAGACCTTAAAAGGTGACAAATCCTTTAGGAAAAATGTTATATCTCAACTAAATAATTTTATCCTCATGCTGATTTTGAAACTTTTCCTAGTTTATGGAGAACTCTACTTCTAGCTTTAAAAAAGAGGTAATTTTCCTATCATTCTCAAAGACCTGTAAATGAGCTTCATTATCTATCACTGATGGTCTCACCACCACTTTAACATGTGGTTATACCTTGGTCTTTTTTTAACTCATTCTGGATATCAAATTGAGATCCCATAGTTTCTAACTTATCATCATGCCCATTTTGGTTCCTTGGCACTGCTTAGATGTTAAAGGCCTCAAAATATTCAATTAGGTCCTACACCCCATGTTTTTAAGACTTATCAAGGGAGTATTGGTGATATTCTCACCTCTAACCTAGTGCACTATCAACTCACCATATCCATAAACTTTTAATTGTTTGATTCCTCTCTTACTAGACCATTGGAGGCCATAGATAAGGCCCTTATACTCTATTGTATTACAAGAGAAAATAAATTAGAACTTGTAAGAAGAGAAATATTTATCATTAGAGGGGGATACTAGTATTGTACTATCACCCACTCGATGTTTTCTCCTTGAACCATTAAAGAATAATTTCCATAAGCCAATAGGATATTCTTAAGGTCCAATGAGGGATGGCATGGACTGATTCTCTTCATGTAAGTAGTAGACACCCATGTTCCTCTCTTCAACTCCTTCAAAGGGATCAACCAAATGATTATCATTCCATAGTTTATCCAAGGACATGTCTGGTATTTCTTTAAGGTGAGTGTTTAATTCTTCACCAAATATATGTTCATCCTCATCAAAAATGGTGAAATTGAGGTTTATACTATTTGGTCCATAAGGCTCTATGTGGAATTACGTAATGAGCTCAGCCTGAATAATACCTTGGTTACACATCTTGTTTGGCATACCATGTATGACCAATTTGATGTAAGATAACCCTAATATTTGCATTGAATTCCTTAGATATGCCTAGGAAAAATAAAGAGGTACATTAAGGATAAATACATCTTGAACCACTAAGACACTGGTACAAGCATGTAAGGTCAAGTTGAGTTATTTAATGATACCAGATGGCTTGGTAGAAGATATATCCAATGTAACACTCCTTTAGATTGGGGCTCATACTTTAGACCAAGATGTTATGCTATAGAATTTATAATTATTGAGGTTTTATCCCTACTATCTACCAAGAAATTATGCACTAAAGAGTCACCAATGATTACTAAAATGTAGAAGGGAGGAGGTTTGACTATCTTACTCGATTACCCTTTATTAGATCCTTTGGCTAAATTGGTGAGAACCAAATTTTATTTTCTTTGTTCATTCTCAATAACCTTAATCTTTGATAATCATTCTTGTAAGATATCAATTTTTCTAGGCATAGAGAGCATGTCCCATATTGGCATACTCACATTGGACTTTTTCATCTATTCTAGAATGTTGATGGGAATACCACCAACCTTTGGTTATGCTTTGGGAGACATAAATTTACTTTGAATTTGTGAGTTCTGGGGAACAAAGGCATTTCCATGATTTTGATTCCTTAAAGCCACTGAAACCTTTAGAATAAAAGAAGGTCCATATGGATTTGATATTAAAGGAGTAATGGTAGGAGGATCCTTGAATGCTTCTTGGTTACCATCCATATTCCTTATTTTGAACCTTGTATTTATTGTTATTGGGATGTATACATGGCTAGAGCTAGCCTATTGATTAAGTGCATAAACCTCTTATTACTCATAATTCACCATTGTAGCACCCAAATGGCTTGGTCCTTGATCAGATCTTTGACCTTATTGAGGCTCTTCTAGTTTTATCATCATGTTTACCACTATGTTTTGAGCCATAAGAGCTTGATTGTACCCATAATTTGTAGCCTATTGTTAGGGTGTGGAGCTAAAAGCTTCACCTTATTAAAAACAAAAGGAGGTCATTGAGTATGCAGTCGTCAATGTTAGTAGGCCACAACTAATGTCGGTCAGGGATCAATGTACAACAACTAACATCGGTAGGGATCGATCAGTGTCAGTCAGCTCTAGGAAGATAGGGACTGACATCGGTCGCCTGTGGTGGTTCCAGAACTGTTGTTGATGAACAGTCAGTTAAGTGAACAGAGAGTTTGCATGATAAAAACTAGTTTGAGTCTTTGAGCCACTTGTCTAATTATTGTATGCATGAGATCTATATAATAGACTCATGGGCTGTATTGTTAAGTGGAGAACTAGTAGAACTCAAGTGTAGAACTTGGAGAGTTCTTCCCATGGTGGAATCAAGTAGGATTCCTCATGTATGTAAGATCAAGTTTGATATGCAAGGTGTTGCAAGATCATAGTGGAGATCTACATGTGATAAGTAAGATTAGGTTGGTCTATAGGGGTGTGTGTATGCGAGGGTCAAAAGGAGATCAGCAAGGGAGCAAGATCCAAGGTGACAACAATACATCAAGGAGTAGGATCATGGTGAGATGTAATTGGAGTACCAGTTTGTACTCGATTGTAGAGGCAGTATAATGAGGTTAACAACAGCTTGTGTTAGCTGTGTGTTGTGACCTAATGAGAGAAGATTACTCAGGTGGGAAGATTACTGGGAGCCCTTAAGGAGGAAGCCTCACAGAGGTAGAATAAGAGTGTGATCTCTTTATTGTAATTTCCTTTGTAATGAGTTGAATACAATTATGTGCTGCCTCTCATATTCTATGTGTTTTCTCATTGATAGTTATTTATTCTTCTAGTTATTTCTGCATGTTTAAGTTGCTTATACAATGGTAATCATGTGTGCTCTTAAATCTGACAAGTTGTGTCAGAGCTTTGGGGAACTTAGGTCCTATCAAATGGTATCAGAGCGAGGTTGGATGTTCTCAGAGTGAGTTTGACTAACAGATGGCCCAGATCTAGTTAGTGGTTTGTTGATTATAGGTTACTCACAGGGGTTTTTGATTGAGTGGGAGTATAACAATGGTAGAAGAAGGTACGCTGAGAATGAAGAAATTTAGGCACAAGATTAACACCACAAGGAGTGTGGTGGGTAGTCTTCAAGTAGGAGTTTGAAGAGGAATACAAGCCAAGATGAAAATTAGACAAAGTATTGGTTTAGGTACAGGTGCAGCTGTTTATCTCCAAGTGGGAGATTGTTAGGGTGTGGAGCTAAAAGCTTCACCTTGTTACAAATAGAAGGAGGTCATTGAGTATGCAGTCACTGGCATTGGTAGGCCACAACCGACGTCAGTCAGGGATCAATGTATAGCAACTGACATTGGCAGGGATCGGCCAGCATCGATTAGCTCCAAGAAGACAGGGATCGATGTCGGTCACCTGTGGCAGTTCTAGAAGTATTAATGATGAACAGTCAGTTAAGTTAATGGAGAGTTTGCATGATAAAGACCAGTTCGAGTCTTTGAGATGCTTGTCTAATTATTGTATGCATGAGATCTATATAATAGACTCATGGGCTATATTGTTAAGTGGAGAACTGGTAGAACTCAAGTGTAGAACTTAGAGAGTTATTCCCATGGTGGAATCATGTAGGATTCCTCATGTATGTAAGATCAGGTTTGATATGTAGGGTGTTACAAGATCATGGTGGAGATCTACATGTGATAAGTAAGATCAGGTTGGTCTATAGGGGTGTGTGTATGCAAGGGTCAAAAAGAGATCAGCGGGGGAGCAAGATCCAAGGTGAGAGCAATACATCAAGGAGTAGGATCATGGTGAGATCTACTTAGAGTATTGGTTTGTACTCGATTATATAGGCAGTATAATGAGGTGAACAACAGCTTGTGTTAGCTATGTGCTATGACCTAATGAGAAAAGATTACTCAGGTGGGAAGATTACTGGGAGCCCTTGAGGAGGAAGCCTCACATAGGTGGAAGAAGAGTGTGATCTCTTTATTGTAATTTCCTTTGTAATGAGTTGAATACAATTATGTGTTGCCTTTCATATTCTATGTGTTTTCTCATTGATAGTTATTTGTTCTTCTAGTTATTTTCACATGTTTAAGTTGCTTATACAATGGTCATCATGTGTGCTCTTAAATCTTACAAGTTGTGTCAGAGCTTTGGGGAACTTAGGTCCTATCACCTATTTCCATTGATTAGTGAAAGCTTGATTGAAGTCTATGGTTAGAATAATATATTTCCAAAAAGACTTATTCCAAGGCATGGAACCCTTAGTTTCTTGAGAAATATTATTTTTAATGGGGACCAAAGTGTTAGAAGTGCATGTAAAATTTGGATTATAGATAATTTGTCTATTACAGCTAGGCTACCCTCATCCCTAGCTTTGACCTTAGCCTTGGCCATGGAAATTTCCTTTGTAAGGTAGCCTATTTTCTTGATAATATTTATGTTGAGGTTTATATGAGGCTTGGTAAGGCCTATTGAAATATTTTTACCTCTTAACATTCAATAGTTCATTTCCTAAGGATTGGAACATGCTCTTAAGCTCTTGAATGTTCTTTATTCTTGGGATCACTAGATTGACTAGTGGAAGCCTTTTCTTTCTTAGTTGAGGGTGTATCAACAATTTTAGGCATAAGAATAATGATATAAAGGGGAATAATAGAAATAAGGGGTGGTCTATTCTCAAGGAACAAAGGCATTGCTAGTCTAGATGTAAGCTTGCCAACCTACACTAGATAAATTTATTACTCTCATTACCATCTCATATTCATTTGGAAATGTATTCCCTTCCATAGATTGGATTATTACTACAATGTCACTATTTAGGACCTTAAAATAGTAAAAAAAAGGTAAATTTAGGGGTACGCCTAACAAAGATTAGGATTCTATCCCAAGTCTTTTGGAACCTTGTGTTGAAGTCTTACATAACTTCATGAGGGGATCTTTGAATTGTGGTTAATCGATCTACAAGTGATAAATAGTAAATTTTATCTTTAAATCTCTTATGAGATGCATCCCCTAAATAATCCCATGTGGAAATGGAATTAACAACAAGTCTTCTATACTAGTCTAAGGCCTTACCTTTTAAAGAGATGGCTAATAACCTAATTGCCACATTTTCCTCATTGATATCATGAATGCTGTAGAAGTTTTATATATCCATGAGGTGTTTATAAGGGATTGTATCTTAGTCTATAGTAAAATAAGGGACACTTTTAAGATCTATTACTAGAATTAGATCATATTAAGGGAGTTACAAAGGACTTTGGCCATTAAAATCCATAGAATATTTAGGGGTTGTTATGGCTATGAAAGGGTTTAACAAAGATATTCTTGTAGGGGTAGGCCTTTTAATTGATTGAGGAACAAATTTTCCTTTATAAGGGTGTATATTAGAAAATATTAATCTTTTTTACTGAGTTTAAAGACAATTTAATGAATTCAAAGGGAATACCTCTAGAATTTGACCTTGTAGTCACCTTTGACATGAGGTGTACTCACTACTCTGATACTAAAATGTTAGATCTTCTTTTGGAGTCACTAGATGCTATTGCTTGGAAGCTATAACTACTAAAAATTGATCAAACTAACATCAAACTTTGACCAATCTTAGTTAAAATAAATTACCATTAGGTGTGCCAAAAACTATTATTGTATCAATTTTCACCCTCAGAGAGGGTTCTTCAAGCTCTCTCCAATCGAGATACACTATGGAAAAAACCCTAGGTAGTGGGTCACTTATGGTGGGGTTAGACCTATAGATAAGGTTGACTTATTCTTGATGGATCACCTATACTAATGTTTGTACTGAGAAAAGGATTAGAGAAGGGGTAAAGGGTCACTAAGAAGGATAAGAGGGTGATGCACCAAATTTAAATGAGAACTCACATGAGCATGAAGTAAACATTAAAGAATAATAAGACAATGCTACCTCATACAATCTCAAAAAACTTAGGTAGTTCCATAAGTGTTTCATAAGACAGGCTAATGAAGTAATGAATGAAGGAAAATAGGAGTTCTAAGACTCATTGAGATCTTGCATCAATGATATAAAGAACACTAAATTAGACCTAAAACTAACTTGAAGACACCTAAAAATGAGAAAGAAAGAAGTAAAATAGGCATGGAAGATTCTCCTTCATAATGCCATCATGCACAAAATTTTCTCAACACAATTTAGAGGGGAGAGATAGGTAAAGAAAGTCTTTATTTCTTCAAGAGGTCTTTCAAATAAATTTTGGGAAGGTCTAACCTTATCAAATGAGAGTCTCTAACTCTTCAAAAATTGAGAGCAAATTATTATCAAAAGTGAAAGCAATTACAATGTGGAATAAAATAAGAGATATAGGAAAAATGGGAGAGAGAAAGGGAGCACACCATCCAAGATCATTAATTAAGTTGCCACCACCTTTTGATCAAATCAAGATTAATACATCATAGAGAAAATAGCCTTTATTAGTCCCAATAGCCTTTGAATCTTCTCATTGGTTGAGAAATATACTAGAGGACAAGAATGTGTCTAAAATAATGAGTCATGATCTTACTATGAAGCAAAAATCCTTAAAGACCTTGAAAATCCATTAAATGCTCCAACTACTTCTTCCAACCACCAGATCTCCATATTGGGACTCTATGCCATATTATATTTTTTTTATTATGATTACAAGTTACACATATCCATGGACTTGATATCCATGATTAAGTCTAAGTTTAGAGGCTATAGGTACCTATTTGTCAAGGTTATAGCTATGTCAAAGGATGATATATTTCTCCATAACCATATATATTCCCCTACTATAAAATCTAAGCATAAGTATTTATTATAGATTGAAAACCAATATCATTTACTATTTTTCATATATCCAATATCCATGAAGATATTACAGACTAAAAAACATTATTCTTGAACTATATTAGGTCTAAATAGACCTATTCTACCTCTAAACCTTATGGGAATCAAGAAGTCACTGCACACAATGATATCCTTTCATGAAACAACATTGAAACCATAAAAAAACCAAGTTTGCATGCATTGGATCCTCTAATAGAGGTTTTGAATGAGCTTAAATGGTGTCCTTTGAAATATTTTCCCTAGTTTGACCTTAGGTCACATTCGACCTCTATTTGAAATCTCCTAGCTTAAACTTTTAATATTGGCCATTGATATTGATTTGATATTAGTTGACCCTTGACCTTATGTGAATTATTTATCTTTATCTATATGAATAAACATGATCCATATATCTTTTTTTAGTTTAACAATCTTAAGACACTTGTCACCCATGCATTTTTTATTAGGATCCACTAACCTTTTGACCCATTGCTCATTGTTAGATCTACTTTATACAATTACATGTGCAACATTTATAATCTTAGGTCTAATATCTTTATCAGTCATTACACATTGTTATATCTTTGTATGGTCACCCAATATTTTTCCAGTTGTCATCCATGTGCTCAATCTTAAGATACACTAACCTTTCGACTATGAGCTCATCATTGCTCTATTTTGGTATGATGGATTGTGCACTATTGATCAAATTGGACCCATTAATGTCATTAGATCATGGATCCCCATTAGATCTGATTTGAGCTTCTATGATCTTGAAAATTTTCAATTGTGCATTCATCCTCGAAACATTTTAATCCAAACAACTATTTTATGAGGCTTAAAATTGATATCTATGTACACATTTTGCTTTGTAAATCTAACTTTAAAGGCTTATATATTGAGATAGTAAGCTCATCAAGATACAATTTTTTTATAAAATATTCAAGGCATGAAAAAAACCATGTCTATGAAACTCTTTGACCATGGTTTACTTTTTAACTACATCTATCAAATGTGTAACTAGACTAATATGTTCATCTCTACATGATGTGCTTGTGATGGTCTGGTTCTTATAGACTCATGAAATAAATTATTGTCTCTTAAGAAGGCTCCAATGAATTTCTAAGAAATTTTTCAACCTAATTCATGCCCTTAAATTCTTAAAACACCATGATAACCTATTTATCTTTTCACTTTGTAGTCCTAGACTTATTTTTAAGCCTACTTCATGAGGATCAACAAATTATACTTTAATCTTGCTTAAAGTTTTTCAAAAGCTTTGTAAGTAATATGAGATGTTATAATCCTAGTTTTGGACCACTCATTCTATCCATAAATTTTCTCTTCAATTCAAACCTTTTATAGGCAAAATATTCTTATGTGGCCCAAATTTGGCCAACATGTCCCATTAGAAGGAATCTTACATACACAATGTTAAATAATGTTTAACAATTTTTAATGTTTATAGATTTTTAAGGGTTAAATGGTTAAAATATCCTAATAAAATGGATGAATAAAAATATTCTAAATCATTCCAAATAAATAAATTTAGATAACACAATATACCAAATTTGGAAGATTAATCAAAATATAAAGTATACTGCCAATTGATATTTTGATAATTGAAACACAAAGAAGATATAATATTTAGTTTGGTTGTATATGCACATGTAGATATAAGGTGTAAATTTTTATAAATGTGAAAAAAAATTCTTTGGATCCCATCATTATATTTTGGAAATACTGTTTATAGAAGCCTATACAGTACCATATATTTATGGACACTAGCATCAACACTTCTATTTGGAAAAGAATATTAAATGTAGTTAGAATAAACCATCTATTCATATTAGAGTTTTTAATTACCTTTATATTTATGTATCTATATCATGTATACAATTTTTGTATGATTATAGATAGCTCATAACTTAGTTTTTACCCTTAGGTCATGTCACCTTGCCAAAAATGGTTTAATGGGTTCATGAATTGAACTGATATCAAAGAAACATTTATCAATGATTTTTTACTACATATCCAATACTATGAAGAGGCCCTCAAACATGTGTAATTATACCCTAATTATGGTCTTGTGTGTTTACAAGGGTGTAATATGCTACATACAAGGGCATACAATGATATATTTTGTAACTTGATAAATTTTACTCATGATTTTTTATTTGAATACTTCAAAACTATAATATGACTACTCATATAATTGATATATAAAAAGGAAAGAATAGGGAAATATAACTTAATTTTTTGATTTATTGAATGAGCTTGAAATAGATGATTGATTGGTATTTTATAGGTGGGTAATGTGTAGGATTTGATCTGTATTTATATCATACATTATATAAATGTCTCATATAAGGGTTAGATAATACAAATATGCTAACCCATAAATTTTTTAAAATTTAAAATTTTAATTATCTTTGAGTTACACACACTAGATAGGGAATATTGACACTAACATCAATGTTAATGTCCCTATCTAGATGATAGTATATGGTAGGATAGAAAATTGTTGAATGTTTGTAACTAATAATGAAGGATATAAATCATATTTTAAACTTTACATAATGTATAGGTGATTTGGTTCATGATAATAATAGGTTTGGTCTATAATATAAGTAGTTAGGAATAGTGAGATGGTAAATGAAAACCTTTTAGCAATAGGGGGCATATAACTAAAAGGTAGATCCCTAATTGGTATTTGTCAAGTGTATAGCATTGAGATGTTGTATATAATCATATTTTAGTATTTAAATTACCACCTCCCCCATTTAATCTAGTAATTCATAAGGATGAAATTACTAGGTTAAATGAAAGGAATGCATACCTAGGTGTGTAACACACACCTTTCCTTTGCTTGATCCCTCATGATTTTGTTATTGGTGTATGATATGCAACCAAGAGCATGTAATAATAAAAATTAGTGTATGTAATATAAAATTAAATCCTATAAAACTACATCATTAGATCATCCCAATTATGATTATGACTCGATGAATTCCCATGACTTATTTTAAATATCCCATTTTAGTACAACTACTATTTAATATTTTTCTTAGATTTACATTTTACAAGTTAAATGATTCAAGTTCAAAATATGTCCAAATTTTGTTTGCATATCCCCTTTATTGAATGACTAATAAGTAATTTGAGAAAACAAAATGGTTAATCCTAAAGGTCGTTGTGTTTTTTTAATTTTAGATTATGTGATGAACTTTCTTTCTACATTAACATTACACTATCACCTTTTTCTATGATTGAATATTTTTATCTACACCCAAATATGGATGTAATTTTTTAATAAAGGGAAAACTAATTTTTTCCCCATTAAATTTAATCCATGCATAATAGTGATCATGCCTTTTATTTGAGGCATCAAATGCGTTGAATAATTTACATAACTTGTGTATGTTTTCAAAATTAGCATATATGTATACCTAGGTCTACAAAAATACATCATCAAATGATCTCAATTTATATTACACCCAAATGAATGTCTTTAGATTCTTCAAAAAATACCATTTTAATATAATTATTATTTTAGTCTGTTGGATTGTATTTACATTGTCCAAATAAGGTCCAAATTTAAAATCCTTACAACCAATTAAATTTTTTACCTGATTAGATAAAATTAAGAATGCATTTTATTTGAATCATTTATTATGCCTTTTTATTACATTCACAATTTACATACATATCTACTAGGGCCTACACATCATAATTTTAGTATAACTATTATTTTGGTTTGTTAGCTTGGATTTACATTATCCAAATAGGGTCCACATTTATAACCCTCAAAATCCCTTTAGAGGTTAATAAATGGAAACCTAAATGTTTTCCCATAAAATTTAACTCTCTCTCTCTCTCTCTCTCTCTCTCTCTCTCTCTCTCTCTCTCTCTCTCTCTCTCTCTCTCTCTCTCTCTCTCTCTCTCTCTCTCTCTCTCTCTCTCACACACACACACACACACACACACACACACACACACACACACACACACACACACCCCTCTACCTAAATTAATTTTATATTATTCTAAAATTTTCAAACATTTGGTTAGATAATTTGTGTTTGATTTATTTTCCCAAATTTTATTTCTTAATAAATTTATTAATTGTTTGATTTAAACCTCATTTTGATATTTTATTAGGGTAAACACTTTTGAAATTTGAGCTATGAATTAGAAATAAAGGTTTTGATAGTTCCCCTAATTTTTTACAAATTTAAATAAGATATTCAAAATAACTAAACAAAATATAATAGGGATACTAATAACAAACTAAAAAATAATAATAAACCAATACTTTAGTCAAAGAATAATTAGTGAACTAACACCACTAAAAATGCATTACAATCCTAGGTCAAAAAAATAATAAAGGGGATTTTAACCAGAACCCAAAACCAAAGGTTTGATCCCCAAAGTGAATATTTTATTTGGCTAATTATTCAAAACAAAATTATTACCATGGACAACCTTAGAAAGAGGGGTTTAATTATAATTAATATATGCCCCTTGTGTCAAGAAAAAGAGGAGACTGTTACTCATCTAGTGATGAATTATTTTTTCACCTTTAGATCTTAGGGATTCATTTTAGGCAATTTTACACATCATGGGTCTAGACTTATTTTTGTTTGATTTATGAAATTTATGGAAAGCCCCATTCATGAATCATGATCCTAAGATTTTATGGTCATAGGCCCTCATACATAATTTTTAGGGCATTTTAAAGGAAATAAATGATTTAATTTTTATAGATAGGAAAGAGTTAAAGGAAGAAAGTTGATAAAAAATTATTAATATCTTGTTGGAAAATCTAAGAAGTGGAAAACCAAGAAAAAGTGATGTTTTTATTAGGTAAGATCTTAAAATTACATAGAATTGGTAGATGGATAATGTTGACCAACTATTTGTTGACCCTAAATAGAGTTTAGTAAGTTAATGAAATGGAATCTTCCCTCACCTATATGGGTTAAGTTAATTTTAAGGGGCATTTAAAGGTAATCCTAGAATATAAGGGGGAGGGGGGAGCATTATTCAAAAAAATAAGGGGGAAATGATTATAGCCTATGATATTAACATTAGAGTTCAATCCAATCATTTTTTAGATTCCTTGGCTACACTTTAGGGCCTTCAACTAGCTAAGGAGATGGGGGTGAACTAGTTGGTTATAGAATGTAACTCCCTCAATATTACTAATTGTCTATTGAGGAAATGTGTAGCTAGCTAGACTATCAGCTTTATGATTGAATAGAGGCATGTGATATCATCATATCCTTTGAAATGTTAAACATCTAAAATGTATATAGATAAGGAAATCAAACACTTGATTGGTTTGATAAATAGGCAATAGCTTCAAGTAGCCTCAAGAAATGGTTTAGTAGAAGAACTTTCTGATGTCATCATCTATAATATTAATAAATGGGCTCCTAATTTATATTAGGAGTAATATTATGAATGATATAATGATTTAAGATGATTATATTTATAACACCTTTCCCTCATTTTATTTTCTCTTTGGATTGTGCCTTTTAATAAATTATAATTGGGGGAGTCCTTTGAGTTATCCATTTCATGATTGATTGGATTTTATGGCATAATAATCCTTTTTTATAACATGTGAATATCATGAAGTATCACCTTATCATCAATGTTGATTAAGGTCTATATTTGAATACAAACTTTATATACTATGTGTTTTTTAACTATAGAGAGATGTGGTGTGACTTATGAAAAGTGGAACCTTCTTCAATAGATGTTTTGAGGAAGTATGTCAAGATTTGGGAGTTTTTGAAGGTGGGTGCGTTAACCAACTTCATTTCCCCCATCTCAAGGGTCTTTGTTAGGACTTTGAATGATATAAATATTCAACTAAAAAGGTATAAATGTTGAAATTGTAGAGAAGCTCATAGTTAATGTAGAGTAAAAAATAATCTATGTTTCATTCTGAGTTTCAGTTGCACACTACAAAGTTTTATTCTCACATAATTTGGTTTGAGATGGTAAAGTTTTAAAAATAGAGTGCAGGCTCTATTTTCCTTTTGATTCATTTTTCTCCAAGTGTTGAAATAAAGTGGATACTACTAAGTGTTGTCATCCAAGGCACCTTTCATATTTTCTATGAGTTGGTTAGAACATGCCACATATCTCATAGTGCCTCAGCAGAGGTCGCCAAGTGTCAGCATCCACATTTTCATATCGGCACCTACATTTCATCTCTTTTCAACAAAAGGTTTAACAAGCTAAGTATCAAGATCAAGCAGAAAGCACCAAGTGGTAGTTGCAAAAGGTCTCAATATTAATTTTTTAAAGGCAATGGAAGATGCCACATACCCCCAAAAAAGAGAGCAAAAGCCACCATGTGTCGTGATCCAAATTAGCTTCATTTTTGCTTTGCTGATATAACAAAGACTATGGTGGGTCCCAAGTTTTGTTTCTTAAGTAAGTGGAAGCCGTCAGGTGTCATTGTCCATATAAATGTGAAATGAGACCCAATTGTTTCTATGGTATAAATAGAGTAAATTGGAGACTACCATGTGTCATCTTCCACAAGCTTCTAAAAGGTAGATAAAATAAGTGGAAACTACCACGTAACCCCAGATGAGTAAAGTAGAGATTACCATGTATCTTTTAGTGAAGCAATAGAGATTGACACCTATTCTTGTGTCTCCTTTTCAAGTTTCTCAAGTAAGAAATATTGTGGGTCTTATTTTCTTTTAAGCTATTGAAGTTTCGAGGAAGTGGATAGCGACAAGTGTCAAAGGTGAAACACTTTGGAGCAAAGACACAAAAGAGTATAAGTTACGTAGAAAGTACCACATGTCTTTGATAGATGTTGTGAGACATGCCAAGTGTCATCTTCCAGTGTCTCCTAAAGTAATAAGAAGGCTTTAAGAAATTGGCTAAGTGTTACCTAGCATTTAAGAGAAGGGAGCATCTTGTAATTTGTTTCAGCCAATGAACTACCAAAAGACAAAGCATTTTAGAATCTATAAGATATCTTCTATTAGACACTTCCAGTTTGGTTATATTTCATTTGGGCCATTAGATTGGGAATAAGCAGATGATCCGGAGTGAATCCAAGGCTATAAATAAGGGTGTAGAGAACTCCAAAATAATGATCAATTATCAGAGAGAATTTTTGAGAGAGAATCATTGTAAAGAGTCTAGACTTTCTAGAGATGTGACTAAGTAATATCATTTGCTTTTGTCTCATTTTCTTGAGTTGAAAGGTTTATATAACTGTACATGTTTTTGTGCCTCTTATATAACTAGAAAATTCAAATAAGAAGATTGAACCCTATGCCTTTGTTGATATTTTTTGTGTCATTTGCAAAAGTAGTCTAGGCCGTAGACTTTCTAGAGCTATGATTAGGAATGTCATTTACTTTTGTCTCATTTTCTTGAGTTAAAAAGTTTATATAATTGTACATGTTTTTGCACCTCTTATATGACTAGAGAATTCAAATAAGAAGATTGAACCCTATGCCTTTGTTGACATTTTCTATATCACAACAAAAGTAGTCTATATTGTGAGCCTCTGTTTTTTTTGTTTCCATCTTTTACATTGATCATGTAGTTATTTTCTCTTAAATGTAAATGAATCCTACATATAGTCTCACTATGCTTAGGATTAAGGTCAAATTACATTCAGGTGCATTGCCATAGATTAGATTTCATTTCTTGCATTTGTGTTTTTGATTTAAATTTCTATCCCTCTTCCCAGTATCTACTCAATTTATAGAAGAACCAACTTCTCAAAAATTTGGAGGTTATTTCAAGATGCAAGTCCTATATCTTGAAACTTCCCATTGTTGTTGATTATAATCAAGTGAAATTTTAAATCATCAATGGTTTTTAGCATGCCCGGTGGGACCAATCTTTAAGTTTCTTTCAAGATTGTATGAACTAGAAAGCTACGAGGAGTCATAGTTATGGACTGGTAACTAGATCATAATCTACTACAAATATAGGTATTCTTTTGCCACCTTTGGTAACTAGTCCAAGAAGAAGAGTAAACTAGTTTGTACCAATACCAAGAGTAAATATGGGAGCCCCTATACCCCTAAGAAATTATGCGAGTTGGAATACTGGTAGTCCATTAGTCCTCCCAATACCACCAGCCACTTGGGACCCTATCCCAGTGAATGCCTTAAAAGATCTACCTAAATTTAGTGGGAAAGACTTTAAAACACCTGAGGAACATCTTCAAGATGTATCAGATGTCTGTGTTATACATGTTGTCACACAACAAAATGTGGCCATAAGATTATTAGCAGATTCTTTTAAAGGGAAGGCTCTAGAAAGGTATCGATCTTTGACCCCAAATACCATATCTACGTGGGATTAGCTTAGAGATATTTTCTTTAAAAGATTTGAAGAAAAGGGTGATAAGTCTTCTTTGTTACAACAATTAATTACCATTCAAAGAGGACCACAAAAAGCCATGACTAACTTCAATTCCAGATTTTAAAAGACTTGGGAAAGAATCCCTGTTATAGCTAGACCATTACTAGGTATGGCCATAGTGTTTTATCTTAAGGATTTGAATTTAGATATATCTATTATCATTCAGTCACTTGGAGGACACACTTTGCCCGAGGCTTATGAATATGCGGTTAGAGCTGAGAATAATTTGATAGATGCTAGAAAGTTACCTCCAAGGCCTCCCATGCCCATGTTCCTAGAAATTTCCTTACCATTACCTCAAGAAGATCCTAAATCTATAGCCCCACCTATGTCTATGTACATCTATCCTCAACCATCTGCTAAATAAATTATCCCCACTCAATCATCTAAGTTGGATGATATCAAGAATATCCTAAGGATATTTTCTAATGAACTGATCAATATAAAAAAATAGAAAAATACTTTCCCTAAGCCTCGATATCAAGGCTATCAAGGAAATAGATTTTCATCTCAAACTAACCAATAGTAGGGTCCTCCAAGACAAACTAACCATTAGCTAGCAAGCCAATTGGTTGCAGTTCCCTCATAGACTATTCCTCCCAATTCAAATAGGGAGATTGTTCTAAGGTAAAATAATTATGAGGATAACACTAATGCCTGGTGTTTCCCTTACAATAATACTCATACACCTATAGATTGTCCTATGGGTAATCTACAACAAAGGGTGGTAGAGTAAAGAAGAATGGATAGTCAGGTTGCAAGTTCCAGTGACAATTAAGCCTACTAGTCTTCTGATATGTAGAATTTAGTCTTAATGGCTCAGATGCAAGGGATGTCTTTACAATAAGAGGAAGAAATATCCCTAGAATATGCTTTATTCTCATGGGTTGAAGATGAAGAATTAGTATTTTTGGATGAAGAATTAGTATTTTTGAATGAAGCTTCAGTTTCCCAAAAACCAGTGGTGCAATCAGATTATTATACTAGATCAAAGAGAAGAATGTTGGAATAGCTTGAAGTTGTAAACAATGAAGTTATGAATAATGTTTCATTTTAATGTCATCAACACAAAGTTGTTAGACAAGAAATGCTTCAGTTAGTGCAAAATCAAGAAGTCCCTGAACAAGTTCAAAGAAAGACAAGATATCCTAATCTTCCAAGAATTCAAACTTTTGGACCAATGAATGTGGTGGATCAACTAAAGATGACCCCAGCATAAGTATCAATTTGGGACATGTTAGCTATTCTTGAACAAAGAAAATTATTACAAGAAGCTCTTCAAAATCAAGCAACACCCAAATATACTGAAGGACCTAGAAATAAAAGAAAGCTCAAAGACACAATTCATCTATCGACAATAGCCATAGTGAATAATGAATCAAAGGTAAGCAAATCCAAACTAGATTCTTTTTATTCAACTAAGATAGGTGACTGGACTAAGCATAATCAAGGAAAAGAAAATAACCAGTTGTTAGCTATGATGCATAGTGACCCATATGAAAATTATAATTCTACTGGTTTGGGCACTTATGTTATTTTTGATGAGGACCATGAAATCCTGAATGTTTTAAGGAAAGAAATGCCAACTAATCAAGGATCCGAAAAGGATTCAAAGATCTGGACTTTAAATTTTGATGGGGCCAGAAGTAAAATTGGTGTTGGAGTAGGAATTTGTCTTACTGCTCCAAATGGTGAATTTTTTTTAAAGGCTATCCATTTTTAATTTACTTGTACTAATAGTGATACTGAGTATGAATCCTTAGTGCATGGACTCCTATTAGCCAAGAAAAAGGGAATAAAGAATCTAATAGTAAAAGGAGATTTAGAATTAGTAGTAAAGCAAGTGAGAGAAAAGGCAATAATAAAGAATGTCAGAATGAAATCCTACAAGCATAAAATTTGGGACTTAATAGAAGATTTTGAAGCTTTTAATTTTGAATTAGTTCCCAAGATTTAGAATTATGAAGATGATAGAATGGCATAGATTGGTTTGCAGTTTAATCCAACAATTGGCCTATTAGTTAACAATGAGTCAGTAAAGGTTATAGTAAGGCCAGCTATTCCTAATAATGATGAGAATTAAAAAGTATTTGAGAATGATTCTCAAGTACTCTCATTCTTGCAACAATTAGGGGAATTTGCTAATCAATTCCAATGAAAGATTGAAGAGGCATATGAGGATCAAATTATACAATTAAAGAATAAAAACTTGCCAAAGGTTTAATCACTTTAGAAAGCCTTTTTGATCCAGAAGATGTAAGCCTAGAGAAGAAAAGTTTCCAAGCAAACAAAGCAGATTATTCTGAAATAGAAGTGAGTGAAGGGAAAAAATTAAAGGTTGGAAATTCTGCAACTCAAGAAGAAAAGGAAAGGCTAATTGAATTATGAAAAAAATATGATAGAGTCATATCTTGGAGCTATGAAGACCTTCATGGATATAATAGAGACATCATTCAACACATAATAGAACTGACTAAAGGATCTAAGCCTATCAGACAAAAATAGAGGCCAGTGAATCCAATAATTGAGCCTCTAATGGTAGATGAGTTGCAAAAGCTTTTAGATTCTAAAATAAATTTTCCAATCAAACACTCAACCTGGGTATCAAATCTGGTACTAGTTAGAAAAATGAATGGTGATATAAGACTTTGTGTAGATTTCAGAGATCTAAACAAAACATCTTTGAAGGATCACTATCCCTTTCCCTCCATGGTAAAAAATCTACAAACTATGGCTAGATCGTAGAAATTTTATTTGCTAGATGGTTTCTCTGGATACAATTAGATTTGGTTGGCTAAAGAAGACCAATATAAGACTGCTTTTACTACCAAGTGGGGAACATTTACATATGCTAAGATGCCATTTAGCCTATCAAATGCTGGAGCCACTTTTTAGAGAGCTATGGATGTTACATCTGGGGAACTGATAAATAAAATCATCTTGATTTATCTTGATGATCTTACTATTTTTTCAAAGAATGTTGTTGATCATTTTGATCATTTAGAAGCTGTGTTTAAAAAATGTCAAGAATTTGGAATATCCTTGAATCCTAAGAAATGTATCTTTACTATCTCTCAAGGCAAATTATTGGGACATATAGTACCTAAAGAAGGAGTTTCCATATACCTAGAAAGAATGTCAGCTATAATGAACTTACCTCTTCTAGTCAATAAGAAAGCAATTCAATCTTTCTTAGGAAAGATTAATTTCGTCAGTAGATTCATATCTGACTTTGTAGGCTTAGTAAGACCAGTGAAACTTTTGCTAAAAAAAGACCTAATTTTTGAGTCGACTACAGAAGGAAGGCAAGCCTTTGAAGAGGTCAAGAAAGCTATCTCAACAGCTCCAATACTTAGAAACCCAAATTTTTCTAAGCCTTTTTTAATGTATGTATATGGAGGAGAGCTTAGTATTGCTGCTATTCTAACACAAAAGGATGATAAACAGGAGGGAGAGCATCCAATAGCATTTTTCTCTAGGACTCTTAGGGAATATGAAACCAGATATAACTTTGTGGAAAAACAAGCATATGCTATGGTAAAATCTCTCAAAAAGTTTAGGCATATAGTATCAAGAAGTAAAATTTTGATACTTGTAGCACATCCAAGTGTTAGAGAATACATCATGGAGGGTGAAATTACTAAAAAAAGAGCAAACTAGATAACTAAGATCCTTGAATATGATTTAGAAGTCAAACCTACTAAATTAGTCAGAGGTAGGGGTTTGTGTTAATATATGACTCAAGATCTTGAAAAGATGATACCTGAAGAGATAAATTTAGGAACAAAAGAAGAAATTATATTGAGAATACAAGAAGTTGATCAGGAATCTTGGGTTACAAGAAAGATTCATTTTATGAAAAATGGGATTTACCCAAGAGAACTCCCTCAAAATAAGAGAAGATACTATAGGATGCAAGGAGTTCATTTTGTTTTAATTGAATAGGTTCTTTTTAGAAGAAATTCTGATGGCAAATTGTTAAGATGTGTAGAAAAAGATGAGGCTAAGAAAATACTACATGAAATGCATCATGGAGTATCTAGTGGAATTTTTTTGCAAAGACCACAGCTATAAAGATAAGTGAAGCAGGTTATTTCTACCCTACTTTATTTATAGATTGTTATCAAAAGGTTAAAAAATGTAAATCTTATCAATATTATGTGGGGATGAGAAGGAATGCAACAATGCCTCTTAGCCCTATAATTGTGGATGAACCTTTTGCTCAATGGGGTCTTGACTTCATTGGAATGATAAATCCATTATCTAGTATGGGTCACAAATGGATCTTAACAGCCATAAATTATTTCACCAAATGAACCGAGGCAGTGCCACTCAAAGAAGTAATAGAAAATGTGATCCTAGATTTTCTAGGGAGTATCACTACTTATTTTGGAGCTCCTTGCACCATAATTTTAGATAATGTAAAAGCATTTTTAGGGTCCAAAGTATCAGACTTTGCATTAAAGCATGGAATATATCTAAATAATTCTTCTAATTATTACCCTCAAGGTAATGGTTTGGCAGAATCAACTAATAAAAACTTGATTAGACTCATCAAAAGAATAGGCGTTGATCATCACAAGGAATGGCATAAAGTTATTAATTTAGCACTGTGGGCTAATAGAATTATGCCTAAACAGGTGATCAAAATGTCCCCATATGAATTAGCATATGGTAAATCCACTGTAATTCCCCTAGGGTTGGAGATTCCTGCTATCCAGCTAATCAAACATATTGAAATTGAAGAAAATGGCCCCATGCAGGTCAGACTCACAGAACTTCTAGAAGTTCAAGAAAAGAGGGATGTAACACATGATTCATTGATAAAGCATCAAAAAATAATTAAAGAATGTTTCAATAAAAGGACTTAAAATCCCCATTTTGAAATAGGCTCAATTATTTTGAAATGGAATGTAAGAGCTGCCAAACCAGGTCAACACACTAAGTTTGAAGCATTATGGACTGGCCCTTATAAAATTCAGGCGTGTAAATATAAAAATTCATTTGAGCTAGAAATGATGGAAGGTGAACCTAAAGAGATTCTTGTAAATGGAATCTATTTGAAACATTTTAGTTATAACTATATTTTTTTAGCAATTTTGGATCATGCTGGAGTTGTGGTTTCTTTTTGAGTAGGCTCAAAAGTCCTTAGGGTCGCTAATAACTGTAGAGTTAAAAATACTCTACGTTTCATTCTAAGTTTTAGTTGCACACTGTAAAGTTTTGTTCCCTTATAATTTGGTTTGAGACGGTAAAGTTTTGAAAATAGAGTGCAGGCTCTATTTTCCTTTTGATTCATTTTTCTCCAAGTGTTGAAATAAAGTGGATACTACCAAGTGTCTTCATCTGAGGCACCTTTCATATTTTCTATGAGTGGGTCAGAATGTGCCACATATCTCATAGTGACTCAGTGGAGTCACCAAGTGTCAGCATCCATGTTTTCATATCGACACCCATGTTTCATCTCTTTTCAGCAAAAGGTTTAACAAGCTAAGTATCAAGATCAAACAGAAAGCACCAAGTGGCAGTTGTGGAAGGTCTTAGTCTTGCTTTTTAAAAAGTGATGGAAGATGCCATGTACCCCAACAAAAGAGAGTGGAAGCTACCCTGTGTCATGATTTTAATTATCTTCTTTTTTGCTTCACTGATATAGCAAAGACTATGGTGGGTCCCAAGTTTTGTTTCCTAAGTAAGCGAAAGCCACCAGGTGTCACTATCCATATAAATGTGAAATGAGACCCAATTGTTTCTATGGTATAAATAGAGTAAAGTAGAGACCACCATGTGTCATCTTCTATAGGCTTCTAAAAGGTAGCTAAAAGAAATGGAGACTACCACGTAACCCCAGATGAGTAAAGCAGAGACTGCCATGTGTATTTTAGTGAAGCAGTAGAGATTGACACCTATTCCTGTGTCTCCTTTTCAAGTTGCTCAAGTAAGAAATGTTGTAGGTCTTATTTTATTTTAAGCTGTTGAAGTTTTAAGGAAGTGGATAGCGACAAGTGTCAAAGGTGAAACACTCTAGAGCAAAGACACAAAAGAGTATAAGCTATGCAAAAAGTGTCACTTTTCTTCGATAGATGTTGTGGAACATGCCAAGTGTCATATTCTAGTGTCTCCTAAAGTAATAAGAAGGTTTCAAGAAATTGGCTAAGTGTTACCTAACATTTAAGAGAAGGGAGCATCCTGTAATTTGTTTCAACCAATGAACTACCACAAGATAACATTTCAAAATTTATAAGATATCTTCTGTTAGACACTTCTAGTTTGGTTAGATTTCATTTGGGCCATTAGATTGGGAATAAGTAGATGATCTGGAGTGAATCCAAGGATATAAATATGGGTGCAGAGAACACCAAAATAATGATCAATTATCAGAGAGAATTATTGTAAAGAGTCTAGACTTTCTAGAGTTATGACTAAGTAATATCATTTGCTTTTGTCTCATTTTCTTGAGTTGAAAGGTTTATATAACTGTACATGTTTATGTGCCTCTTATATGACTAGAAAATTCAAATAAGAAGATTTAACCCTATGCCTTTGTTGATATTTTCTGTGTCATTTTCAAAAGTAGTCTAGGCTGTAGACTTTCTAGAGCTATGATTAGGAATGTCATTTGCCTTTGTCTCATTTTCTTGAGTTGAAAATTTTATATAACTATACATGTTTCTATACCTCTTATATGACTAGAAAATTCAAATAAGAAGATTGAACCCTATGCCTTTTTTGACATTTTTTGTATCACAGCAAAAGTAGTCTATACTGTGAGCCTCTGTTTCTATTGTTTCCATCTTTTACATTGATCATGCACTTGTTTGCTCTTAAATGTAAATGAATCCTACATATAGTCTCACTGTGCTCAAGATTAAGGTCAAATTACATTTAGGCACATCGCCATAGATTAGATTTCCTTTCTTGCATTTATGTTTTTGATTTAAATTCCTATCCCTTTTCCTAGTATCTACTCAATTTAAAGAAGAACCAGCTTCTCAAAAATATGGAGGTTGTTTCAAGACACAAGTCCCATATCTTGAAAATTCCCATTGTTGTTGATTAGAATCAAGTGCAATTTTAAATCATCAACAGTTAACATGATGGGTTTGAAAATTGAAAGCCATAAATACTATAAAACTAATAAGGATAATAAGGAAATTTAGAAGTTTATTTAGGAAGATGAAGAGTTTATTTTATTTCCAAGGAATTTATCTATGGGATTCACTTGTCCATCCCTTATTATAGTTTTCAAGAAAATAATGAAGTTTATAACACTAGAAATAAGTTACAAAGTTATTCTCACATTTCATTTTGTTTTCCTTAATTAATTTAGGCATCATTATCCTATTAGCTTGATATTCTACATCTTGAGTTGTATGGAATGATCTATATTTGAGGAAAAAAGGATAAAAACTATTTTCCTCTACACCAAGCCATCATATATTTGATCTTTAAGTATTCCAAGTCTTTAAACATTATATTAGTTCACATCCCTAGTGGAGATAATGTTTATAAATCTAGGAATGTTAACAATAATATAACTTTGCTAATCTTGGGTAGATGTAATCAATCTATTAGTGAGGTTGGCATATTTTATTAAAATGACATTTATTTTATGGGGGAGAAGTGTTGATCGAAATCTACATTTTTTTATTTTGGAACAGTTAGCCTTTGGTCTCAGATGTCCTTGATAGAATTTAGTAGTTTTGATCTCAATCTCTTTCTTCTTGGAGTCCCTTTTTTGAAAATTTTACCTAAGTATCAACTCCCTTCCACTTTTTTACACATGGAAACCCACCTCTTTTTTCCCACAAAAGGTTTTCAACTTGTTAAGGAGAAGTGCCAAATCTCCACATGGCAGTTGAACACTGTTAAGGGTCATTTTTATTTTGTCAAGACTCGAAGTAGTGCCATTGGTTGATATGGTTAGAAGATGAACCCACTAGTCTAGTTGTAAAAAGGTACATGGAACTATCCACATGGAATAATGGTGATTATTAGGAGGAGTTAATCTTTTTAGGCTTCTAATAAGCACAATTGGTTGATAAATTTGGGTGTGACCCAGTACATATAAGAAGGGGAAATACATGGAGCCTTTCACATGGCATCACAATGCTTGTCTAGGGTGGGACCTTTTATGTAAGAGATAGTGATGCACCATTAGTTGAAGTAAGTTAGTACCCATTCCCCAAAATCATAACAAAGATAGTTATAAATATGAACATGTGGCACCATGATGTTTCTCCTAAGAATCATGGCCATCACAAAATGATATAGTTTCACCATATTTAGGATTTATAGGCCAACTGCACTTATGAGCTAGAGTTCCCCTTTCAATTTTAATGGCCTCATTATTGGCATGCGTGTCAAGATTTATAGGTATCACTTATATGAGAAGTTGTTGTGCCTATATATTAAAGGCTCTTTTCCTTTTTAAAGGGTTGGTTATCATCATTTGTGATCTTGATTATTTTTTAGAGCAGCTATTTGTAGTAGTTCTAGAATAGAAGTAATAATATCTAGTAATTTTTTCATTCTAATACCTTAATAGGTGACCCTCATGGGTGGAATTGAATGTTTTATATTGTACCCCCTTAAGACCTTGTTGTACTTTGTTCTCCACCTAAGAATGAAGAGGATGTGGTATTCTACGTCAAATTTAGTGAGGAATTCCTGATGTCCACTATTTCCTTTCTCTACTTCTATAGTATTGATTCTAGATTGAATCATAGAGTTTATTCATGATTTATGCTCATTTAATGGACTACAGTGTTTAAGGAATCAAGATATTTTATGAAAAGATATGTTAATGTTTTAAAGATCTTAGTGTATTGCATTAGTTAGTATATTTTTAGTATTGTTCACATCTCTTTCTTATCCATTTTCATCCCTTAAATCAAATTGAAGAGTCAGCTTCTAAAATCTCAGATGTTGTTTTATAAACCACAATTTAGTCCCACACTTTTAAAACTTCCCATAGAAGTTTTTTTCAACTGAAGTGAAGTTTTTAGGCATAAATAGGTTTTCTTTTTTGGCATGCCCAGTGGGACCCAAAATACAAGTCTACCTGATAAGGAACCCGAGTTTATAAGTTAAAGGCCTATTAAAAGGTCATAAATAATGAAGAATCTAAATTTGCTAACACTACTTCTGGGTTCTCCAACTTTCCAAATGATAGCAGGATTTAGTTCTACTCAACAACAATAATAAATGGCTATTCGATTATAGTTGAGGAACTTTGTATCATATAATAGAAGTAGCCCACTTATCCCTCTAGCACCTCTAGCTACATGGAATGTCATCCTTGTACATGCCTTAAAATCACTCCCTAAACTCTCAAGGTAGTTTTTCAAGAGTGTAATGGAACATATCCAAGATGTCACAAATGTGTGCATTATGCACTATATCATGGAGTAGAACATAGTCCTAAGGATACTAGTTGCCTCTTTTAAAGGTTGATATTTTGATTGGTACTAGTTGTTACCACCAAATTTCATAGCCAATTGGGATGACTTGCGTATCAGATTCTTTGATCAGTTTAAAGATAAGGCAAACTAGTCATCTCTCCTACAATAAATGATAACTATCAAGAGGGCTTCATAAAAAGGCTATTATGGATTTTAATACTAGGTTCTATAATACCTTGTAAAGTATCCCAATAATATCTCAACCACATATAGGTATGGCTATTATGTTTTAGCTCAACGATTTCAACTCAAATATTACATCATGATTTTGTTGTTTGGAGGTCAAATTCTATCGAATGCATATGAGCTAGAAATAAGAGTTGAGAATAACTTGATAGATGTGGGAAAGCTTCCTCTTTAGCCATTAATGCCAATGTTCCTAGAAATATCAATGCTACCACTAGAAAAAGTCCTAAGTACCTCATAGGTACAACCTTATATGTATATATGTCTACCCACTCAAGTGAACATGTCCACTTTACCCTCTCTATTTGTAGAGCTGAACAACATGAAGAGTATCTTATGGAGCTTATCTAATGAGATAATAAGTCTCAAAGGTAACATGTTGTGCCTCTAAAATATCCTTTCTAGAACTAATAAGAAAGGAGAGCATTATACCAAAAAACCAATATGAAGAGAGGAAAATGACAAAACACCAAATGTTAAATCATCAAGTGCTAAACCATCAGATGTGACCTAAAAATTACATGGTGGTAGTTATCAATCCCTTAAAAATAGTGCCACTAAATTCAAGAATGGAGCTAGTCACCAACTAAAATAACATGGTAGATAATTCTAAATCATGGTGCTTCCCATGCAATGATGCACATGTAACCTAAATTTCCTCAAGAGACAATCTACAATAGAAAATTACTAAATAACACTAATAGGGAAATGTACCAAATTCATCCTCCCATGAGTATTAATCCCTAGGGGTTGAGAATGATATATTAATGGTGAAAATACAAGTGATTTCCCTAGAAAATGAATAATAAATAGCCTTGGAACATGCACTTTTATCCTAGGTATAAGGTGAAGATGTAGTATATATGAGCAAAGTTCCCATGTATAGAGATATGCAAGTCCAATATGACTATTAAATGCACTCCAAGAAGATATTGGTTAAGAGCTTAAAGGATGTTTCAAGGCCCAAATTAAATTATGAAAAGAACACATTACCCAAACCTCCACCTTTGACATATTAAAACTAGAGTGAAATAGTGTAAAATAAGGTAAAAGACCCTGAGGTCCCACCTCCAAGGTCATATAATGTGGTGGATCAACTAAAGAATATTATAGCCAACATTTCTCTTTGGGATATCCTATCTATACCTAAGTAGAAGTATTTAATGAAATAAGCCTTAGAGGAATGAGGGAGACCCACATGAGAAAAACTATTTATAGAGTTTACACAAATGAAGTGAAAGGAAGCTAACACAAATGTGCAACACTAAGTACCATCTACATTTGTCAAATCCAAAGAAGAGGTAAGAAAATCAAAACCTAACCCATTATATTTAACACTTATTGTCAGAAATAATCTATTACATAACTCCATGATCGATTATAATGTTATCACAATGGTGATGCCTAAGCAAATCATGAATGCATTAAAATTATAGTATGAACCCTTAAATAAAGGGATAATGTAGTTGGATGGAAAGAAGGTAAAAACCATAAACATTATCAAGGATATTTCCCTCATGTTATATTTTATTCTTAGAAATATTATGTTTCAAGATGTTGTAGTATAGACATCCCACCTATCTTCAGGATATACCTATCAAGAGATTTCAATGCCAAGATAGGTGGATATCTATCATTAGATTGGTCTTATTTAATCCTAGGGACCAAATATTTATCAATCCTTAATGTATTATTTAAGACACTACATCAAGATAAAATAGTAGATGAGGCTATGATAAATTTTGAATTGACACACACTTCTTTCTCTAAGACATAGATGTACCACATAGAGATGCTTGAAGAAAAAAAGTGACAGACACTAGAAGCTCAGAGGAAGAGGCCCTTGTCAATGAATTCATCAAAAGTGATCTATTTGTGAACTTTGATGTTACCAACCTCAGGACCTACATAATACATGATGAGTATTAAATCATTCCCAAGGTCATAAAGAGAAAAGAGGATCAGAGCAAGGATCCCTAAAGTGAGTTTGTATTTTGGACTCTACATTTTTATGGTGTGAAATGCAAGATTAGTTTTGGGAAAGGCATCCAATTAGTGTCTCCATTCAAAAAATAAACCCTTCAATCCTTCTAATTTTAGTTTGCTTTCAAAAATAATGAATTCAAATATGAGTAACTGGTTCATGGCCTCAACCTTGTAGAGTAGATGGGTAAAAGGTATTTGGTGATTCTAAATTAGTGGTAAGATAAGTTTGAAGGGTTGTGGCTATGAAGAATGTGTTCATGAGGTCATACCACCATAATATATGGAATTTGATCTAAACCTTCAAAGCCTTCAACATTCAAATCATCCTTAGGGACATGAACATAAAAGCAATTTAAATGGTGATGATTGGCTCCTAATTTGACCTAGTGATAGACTTATTCACCAATGAACAAGTAGTGTAGGTGATCATCATACCCACTATTCTTGAAAATGACTAGAGCTAGAATTTTTTTGAAATTGATGCATAAATCAACATGTTATTTCATCAATCATGTGAATTCATGGAGTAATTGTAACTAAAAATTGAAGAGGCATATGGGGATCAGATTGTACAATTGAAAACCAATAAGATACTGAAGTGGGTCATTACCTAGGAAAACCTATTTGGCTCTGATGACATAAGGAATTACAAATGAAATTTTGTCATAGATAAATGTGAATACTCCAAACATGATGTTGGAGATAAGAGAAAATTGAAGGTTGGAAAGGAAGTTCCCTGAGAAGATAAAGAATGATTGATTTTTCTCTGCTAAAAATATGAAGGGGCCATTAAATGGACATATGATGATTTGAAAGGATATAACCATGATGGCATACAACACACCATAGGCCTAATGGAAGGATCCAAACCTATTTAATAAAACAAAATGTTGGTTAACCAAAAAATTGAGTCTCTCATGACTCAAGAGCTAAGGAAAATACTCAACTCAAGAATCATATACCTGATTAAGCATTTGACTTGGGTATCTAATCTAGTTCTAGTATGGAAGAAGAGTAGAAAGATATAAATATGTGTAGACTTCTAGGATTTAAATAAGGCATACTTAAAGGATCATTACCCATTCCCTCTATGGATTAGATATTTTAGATAATAGCAGGTGTAGAAATGTTTTCTCTACTAGATGGATTCTCTAGGTATAATTAGGTGTGGGTAAATGAAGAAAATTAGCACAAGACCACTTTTACAACAAAGTGGGGGACCTTAACATATGTGAAGATGCTAGGGATACTTTTCAATAAGCTATGGATGTAGATTTTAAGGGGATGATCAACAAAATCATCCTCGTTTACTTGGATGAACTCACCGTGTTTTCCAAGAAGAAGGAGGACCACTTAGATCATTTAGAGAAGGTATTCTAAAAGTTATAAGAGTTTAGGGTATCTCTTAACCCTAAGAAGTTTGATTTTGGATTCCCATAAGGAAACCTACTTGAGTACATGGTATCAAAAGAAGGGATCAAAATTGATCCAAATAGAGTAAAATCCATTAGGACTTAGCTTTGTCGGTGAACAAGAAAGGGGTTTAATCCTTTTTAGGAAAGATCAAATTCATCAATAGGTTCATATCTAAATTCACAATATTGGTGAGACCAATCACGTTGATGCTAAATTAGGACCAAGCCTTCAAATGGACCCCCTAAAGAAAGAGTAACATTCGATAAAATCAAAGATGTAATATCTTTTGCTCTAGTCCTAGTCAACCCATATTTCTCCAAAGACTTCATTATGTATGTTTATGAGAGTGAGCATAGTCTAGAGGATGTGTTAACTCAAAAAGAAGAGGAAGGGGGAAGTGAGCATCTAATTACATTCTATTAAAGAATATTTTGTGGTTATGAAGTTAGGTATACTTTTTTATAAAAATAGGATTTTTCCATTGTCAAAGGCCTCATGAAGTTTAGGCACCTTATGGTGGGAAGAAAAATATTGGTATATGTGGCACACTCTAGTGTTTAAAAATACATAATGGAAGGATAAATCATGGAAAAGTGGGCTAATTGGATCACCAAGATCCTTGAATGTGATATCAAAGTTAGGTCAACTAAGGTGATCAAAGGAAAAGGAATTTGTAAATACTTATCCCAATGTATGTATGTCCTAATGAAAGAATAGGATGCATCAAAAACTATTTTTTTAAATCAATATGAAACTAGTGAGTCATGGGTTATTGAAAAGAAGCATTACATATAAACCAATTGGTATCCTAATGGTTTCCCCATACACAAAAGGTGATTCTATAGATTGCAAGGGGCTAGTTACACACTAGTCCAAGGGGTTCTATTCAAAAGGAAATTTAATGAAGATCTACTTAGGTGTGTTGAAAAACACCAAGCCAAAAAAATCCTCCATGATATGCCTTTCACCCCCATATGGAAAATTCTCAAAAAACACCACCATGACCAAGATCATGTGTACAAGGTATTATTATCTAGCCATGTTTGTAGACTACCATTAGGCAGTCAATAAATGCCAAAAATGTCAATTCTTCATGAGGAACAGAAAAAATTTATCTATGACACTAAAATTGATTATGACAAATGAACCCTTCATGTATTGGGTATTGTATTTCATCAGGATGATCAAACCCATCTCTATTTTTGGTCACAAATGGATACAGATGACCACTAACTACTTCACTAGGTGGACTGAGGAAGTCCTTCCTAAAGAGGTAATAAAAAATGTGATCCTTGACTTCTTAGAGGAAATTGTAATAAGGTTTGGTACACACAATGTGATCATATATAAAAATTAAATGGACTTCCTTGGATCAAATATATCTAAACTCACACTTTAGAATGGTATCTTCTTGAGGACTTCATCTAATTACTACCTGTGGAGAATGGTTTGGTCAAGTTGATAAATAAAAACCTTATAAAGTTGATTAAAAAGATGGGCACCAACCAAAAAAGGGAATAAGCTATGCACACAAAAATGACTTTATGGTTAGACTGCATTACCCCTAAGAAAATCCTAAATACATCCCTATATTAACTTGTATATAGGAAGGAGGTAGTCATGCCCATGTCATCAGAAATAACTACTCTATAACTTCTAAAAGCTATCAAGATTACAAAAAATGGACCAATGGAGGTTAGTCTATAATATTTACTCAAACTTTTAGAAGTAATAGAGTATGAAAGTGATGAAAAAATCACTTGATAATAAGTATTTAAGTTGTGGTTTGACAAAAATTCATTGAACCCATGATTCAAGTTTAGGGATTTGGTCCCCAAGTATGATCAAAGGGCCACAAAACTAGGCCAACATGATAAGTTTGATTCTTTATGGAGAGGATCATTTTGAATTATTCATGATAGGTAAGTTAATTCTTTTGAGTCTGAATATGAAGAAGGTAATGCATTAGATATTTCAATTAACATAATCAACTTGAAAAACTTCAACTAGTTTATTGATTTCTCCCTTATACATAGTTTTCTTTTTGCATGTGTGTTTCCATTATTTGTTGTTTTTTCCCTTTGTTTCTTTCTTTCCCCTTTCTTTTTTCTTTCCTTTTGAGTAAGTTTTGTTGGCATAAGTAGCTCATATTTCCACCATGTGTCCTCATTTGAACTCTTATATTTTAGAAACATTCTTTGAAAGACCATTATCTACCCACCTCTCCTGTCATTAATGTTAGATGTTCCATATTTCATGATTACCTATAAATATTATTGAAAATTACCCTTGAGTGTGTGTGACACCCCTAGAATTTATAGGGTTCCCAAATTCAAATTAACATTCTATTTTAACATCTCGAAATCCCAAGATAATTTCTTCTATGTGCCTTTTTGGGTGTTCAAGAAAAACACTAAACTTTTTCCATAGTTAATGGATTTACCCAACACAAGTTCATAATCTAATAGAAAAACCTTGAAATATTTGGCTTCAAAAATTATTTCTTCACCCATAAGGTATCATCCATGAATTGCTCATGAGTGATAGGGGTAGTTCTTGAGGTGAATTTAATTAATTTAATAGATCCTTGTAATCTAGATTCTTGTAAACTTTTACCAAGAGTTTTAGCCATCATGATGAAAATATAAGGTGATAGGTTATCTCCTTATATTAAACCTCTACTTGGTAAGAATAACCCTTTTGGGACTCAATTTACTAGGATAAATAATAGAAGAGAGGAAATACAATTATAGATGAGACTTCTGAAAGTGTTACCAAATCTAAATCTTTCCATCACCTTATATTACAATCTCCATGACACCCTATCATAGGATTTATTCATATCTAATTTTAGGAACATGCCTTATTTGGAATACTTTGAAATAGAGTGGATAGTTTCATATAAGGTAAAATTTAATAACCCTTATCATAAATCCCCTTTGATTTCATTGGTGAATATATAGATATATGTTTTGTAGTCATGGAGATTTTTTTGTGTGTTGGTGAATCCAATAGGATGAGAGGTGAATGACACTTGAAAAATACATTTTATTATATTTTATATACAATTGATCAATTTCATTCTATAGAGGATTGATTTTGATTACCAACTAATTGTAACACATAGCTGATTAGTTTTGATTGATGATTGGTTGAATCATGTATCCAATCATTTATTACTATTGAATGGTTTCATAGTGTAACCAGTTAGTAACCATGATCAATCAACTACATGATGCAACTAGCTAGTAATCAAAACCAATGATTCCTAATCAATCAATTATGAGCACTATAGCTTGATGGTTACTAATATGGTGTAGCTATATGGTTGTCTTTACCTCAAGGTTGCTTATTTGATATCACCAATCAATAATGTGTGTTTTTCAAGAAAGATATTCTATCATTAATAAATAATGAGACTTGGATGGTTACCCATGGAATCATATTTACTATATATAAGGTGAATTTGATGGTTACCCACAAAATTAGTGTAAACATTTAGCAATATGAACAATAAAATAACTTACATTCAGATTTTTTTTGACGACCTAATCCTATGTACTAGCCCTCTAAAATATAAAAAAACAAATTCTAAAAAACTAAATATTTGTGAATTAGTGAATATTCACCACTAAATTTTACCATATCTTCACGTACAATTATTTTCCCATCTATAATTAGTCTTATGGAAATGAATGCACCTTATTGTTCGAATATGATATTTTCTAGGAGAGGTTGGATCTTTAAGACTAGGCTTTTAGTATAGATTTTGTAAACAGTGGTAGAGAGGATATCCTTTAGCTAATTTAATCCAATATTATTAGGGATTAGGATAAGGAACATATTATTCAAATCTATAATAATAGTTTTTACTTTGACTAATTCACTCACAACTATCACCACTTCATTATGAATGATTTCCCAAAATTATTAGAAGAAGAGAGGACATCTATCCAATATAGGGGATTTCTCTCCTTTGACTAAGAAACCAATTGATTTAACATCTTCTAAGGATGGAGGTTTTAGGAAATTATGGTTCATATTTATATTTATTAGTCTGGCTTATAACCCTAAGGATGTGTTGTAGCATCTACTCTTCTATGTTTGATACTAACATACTACTTTTAGGTAACATATTTTTGAAGTAAAATGTAATTTTTTCATAAATGTCAGTTTGTTCCATATAATTTCTTCCATATGTAATGAAATTAATTATATGATTCACAATAATAGAATAATATATCAAAAAATTAAGAATAGAATAAGTAGATCAATAACAACAATTGGAAAGAGAGAAAAATAATTGAATATTATGACTAAGCCACTTCGAGGGGCCAACCTCCATAATAATGAAATAAGAGAAAAATTTGTAATATTATCCTATAAGACTAAATATTACCTCATATATATTCTACCTAGATATGGTTATTCCATAGGTCAACCTAATAATAACATAGAGAAATGTGACAAGAATATAAAAGATGTGTTTATGCCATAAGTTAGTCACACATATCCCATGACATGCCATAGTATAAGGGCATAACATGCCCCTCCCCTTAAAAAAAATCTATTCTCAATGTTGACTCAAACTTAGGTGTTTATATAGGAAAGCTTCATCCTCCCATGTTGCATTTTCATAATGCAGGTTCTTTCATTTGATCAAATACTCTTGAATTTATCTAGTTTGTAATTACTTAGTACACTTAAAAGATCACTTTAGGATCTATAATAACTATAATTATCACATATAGTTCAACCAACTCAGTCTGAGCATAAACTCTGTGTCCAAATATCTTCTTCAGGTAAGAAACATGGAATACTAGATGTATGCAATTGAAGTGGGTGAATTCTAGCTTGTAGGCTATACTAATAATTTTATACAAGATATAATAAGGGTCATAATACTTAACGTACAATTTGTTATCCTTTTTTAATACTTAAAATGTGTTTATTATATGACTATAATTATACAAAGACCTAATCACCTATGTCAAAATGTTTCTCACTATGGTGTTGATCTTCCTACTATTTCATGTGATTCTGAGCCATGGCTAAATTTTATTGAAAACTATCAAGGACCTCATGTTGATGGTGACTTTATTATTCAATAGCTCAAATCTTGGGATGGACCTTCAAGGTTGAAGTGATGGATGGGGGTGATATCCATACAAGCCCATAAAGGGATACATTTTAGATGAACTATGAATATAAGTATTATACCACCATTCAACAAGGGTAGGCAATGAACCCATTTTTCTTATTTATTAGAAACAAAATAATGAAGATACCCTTCTAGACATTTGTTGACTACCTCTATTTTTCCATTAGATTGAGGATGATAAGATGAACTATGATCCAACTAGATACCTAAAATGAAAATAATTTAGTCCAAAAAATACTAGTAAATATGGGATCTTGATCATTTACATTGATACTTGGAGTACCATGCAATTTTTTGATGATATTGAAAAAAGTAGAAGCTAATGTACTAAAAATAATAGTTTATGATAAGGAACAAAATACAGAATACTTGGTGAGTCAATACACAACTAACATGATAAAATTTTAACACTTAGACTATATTAACATAGTAATGAAATCCATGGAAACCTCCTCCCAACATTGACTTGGGATGGATAAAGGTTGTAAAAGACCTAGTGTCTTCATGATTTCCCCTTAATTCTATTGATAGATCATGCATTTTGCCATATATTTATAGAAATACCCCTTGAGTCCTTACTAAAATAAATATTACTTGATTCTATGATATTTTTTCAAAAATCTAATGTGACCTTTGAGTGGAGAGACATGAAGTTTTGAAAGAATTTTACGTTTTAGGAGATAATGTTTACAAATGTATAATCTATCTTTATACCATAAAGCATTCTTCTTCCATGTAATTTTTTTAGATTTTTCAAAACCCTAATAAATATTCTAAATCAAATATTTGGTAGCACTATCATTCTCCCATTCTAATCTTTCTTAATCTAACCAATTTACCTTCCACATGGTCATGGTGAATGACAATGCCTCAACTAATTCATACCTTTGGGAGAGGGCATCTGCCACACATTCACTTTTCCTTTCTTATAGACTATTTAAAATCATAGCCTAATATTTTAGTCACCCATTTATGGTTTTAATTATATGACAATAATTGTTCTAAAAAATATTTGAGGCTATCATGACAATTCTTTACTTGAAAGTGACAACCATCATATAAGGTCTTCATTGATTGACTACATGCAAATTAACCATCATCTCTTTCTCATATATTAGTTTGAGCCTTTTTTTACCTTTAGTTGGTGACTCTAAAATTCCATTGGTTTGAATTATTACATTAGTACAACCCCCATACCATATCTCGATGCATCACAATTCACAACAAAATTTTGTGAATAGCCAAAATTAGAGTTGTGCACATATCCATATTCAAATGTTTAAACACCTTAGTAGATGAATTAGTATACTAGAAGAAATATTTATTCAAAAAATAGGTGAGTGGGAATGTAATGTTACCATAATTTCTAGAAAACCTCTAATAGTAACTAATTATCCCTAGAAATCCTTAGAGGTTATTAAGGGTCTTGGGAACTTGCCACTTCATCATCACTTGGATTTTATAGGATCAACTTTCACTCCTTCATGTGAAACAATATGACCCAAGTACTTAAACTTTTGGACACAAAAATCAAATTTATAAGGTTTAGCATAAAGTTGAGGTTGTTACATAACTAAAAATACCTATGACACATGCTTCAAATGGTCTTTCCAAATTTTATTCTACATGAGGATATAATCAAAAAACACCAATACAAAATTTATTAAAAATGGCCTAAAAAATTGTTCATCAAACTCTAAAATGTAGATTGTACATTGTGAGCCAAAAGGCATGGACATAAATTAATAATGGCCTTAATGAGTTATGAAATTAGTTTTAGATATGTCCTTATTTTAGATTTGAATATGATGATACCTAGAGTGAAGGTCTAACTTAGTAAAATGGACAACACCATGTAATTCATCTAGAAAATAATCAATTAATATAATATGAAACTTATCTTTGATGGTGTACTTGTTGAGTTCTATATAGTCTAGGCACATCCTCCAAGTGTCATTCTTCTTTTACACCATGAACATAGGGGAGGAATATTTGATTTGAATATGTTGGATGATTTCTACCTCCAACATTTCTTATACCATATTTCAATTTCACTCTTCTGGGTATAGGAATACCTGTAGGGTCTGATGTTGGGTGGTCTACTTCCTATAATGAGCCTGATGGCATGATCATGCATGTTTATTTGATTAGTTCCTTTTGTCATGTCACCAAAAATAATAGAATGGTCATCCAACACCCTTCTAAAATTAAGATGTGTAGACTCCTTGGTTGGTTGAACCTCTATGGAAAATAAGTGTGCCATAAATCCCTTAGCATATTTTTTGAGAATCTTCATCCTCTAATGAGAACTGACCAATTATATATATATTTATTATATAATGCATGCAGTTCAAAGTTCCTACCTTTTGGAATAGTCCATGGAAATTAATTTCAATAGTGCCTAAAGTGGTGAGCCACTATAC
Source organism: Torreya grandis (assembly GCA_037957365.1). NCBI lineage: Eukaryota > Viridiplantae > Streptophyta > Pinopsida > Cupressales > Taxaceae > Torreya > Torreya grandis. The sequence goes on from JARHVA010007139.1 coordinate 119,639, forward strand.
TCCCAAAATAATTTTATATCCTCCTATGGGAATAACAAACATATGAGAATCTAACAAGTACTCTCTCATAGCAAGATTAATATTATGGAATTTTATAGAAAAATTGGCTATACCACCATCTATAATCATGACCTAAAATTCTAGGGTTGGGTGAATGAAATAGTTTAAATGAGTAACCAACTTACTTTAAATGAAGTTTTTTTTAAATTTCATAAGGTAAAAAACTAGGTTTTACAAGGATCTTGGAACCATGAAAGTGAAATATAGAAAGTATCAATAGAGAAAATAGAGGCCACCTAACCAAAACATCAAAAAACCATTATACTAAACTGAAAGCAAGGAAACTAGAAATAATAAATGAAGATTAGGAGGGAGGTCCCTCTAAAGGATCTTCAACATCCTTAAGGTTCTTTACTGGGATACCCTTCTTAACCTTTTAAATCTTAGCCCATATATGGTTTATTAGTCCTTTATTTACTTCTCTAGTAAAGATCTTATCAGGTATCTTCTATGTTTGGACCTATAAGGGAGTCTTCTTTATGGGGACCACCTTGAGGGAACTAGGCATGGGGGATCCCAAGGTCTTAGCTAACTATTTGATAGGGATCTGAACAAGTCTATAAGATTGGATGAAAGACTACACCATAGACTTGGCCTATTTATGTAGAGTATTATAATATTATATAATTTTAGTGAGGGCCAAGCCTACCTCTTATACCTTGGAGTTGAGCTTCTTCAACTGCACCTTGTTACATTTCATCTCCTTCAACATAATGGATTTAAATTTTTAGGTGGTCCTCCTCAGTATTTCCCACATTGAGGGTAATCAACTTAGGTTTGGTTATGAAAATATTGAGGGAGAGGTCATTGGTAGGGGATTTATAAAGACTAGCTTGGGGGTAATGTCAGAGGGTCATAAGATCCCAAGGTGGGATCTTCCTCTAAGGAGTCCTTTTGGGAGTCCTCCCTGATAGAGGATCCCTTCGAGGGGACCTCCCAACTATGTAGGGTTTGGTTGTGTTTGACAAGGAGAAATATCAACCCTTGGTAGAGGATAGGGTTAGCCTCATTTACTTGATGAGCCAAAGTAGTGCTTTAAAGAAATTTAAGCAGAAATAAAAGAAGACTTATCTTATAACCAATAAAGTAATTTAAAAACAAGAAGTGGTAGGAAAATATCAAATTGTATTTACCTTCAAGGGTCATATAGTGCCTAATCTGGAGATAGATCTTAGGCCAATGACAAGGAAGGTCCACCCAAGGGAAGCCTTTCTTTTTAGTCTTCACAAATTCACTCATCTAGAAGAATCATTGTAGCAGCTATTATTTATTTATTTGGTCTTTTAATGCCTTATGATGAGCCTATAAAATGGATCATTGTATCCATAAAATAACATCCTTTTTATTACATATGAATTAGATCTAAATGTAGTTTCTAAACTTATGGTGTATTTAGAATAAAATAGTATGTATATATAATGGTTATATATTTAGAATTCTTTGTTATCTATTTGTTAGCTATTACTAATTATTATTGAGAAATAAATGTTAATGAGTGCATACACATTCCATACTAAGTTAAGAATGATTCAAAGAGTAACCATTCAAGAATAATGTTGAAGTAGCATCAGAATATTCAACAATAAGATCCAATATTTTGATCAAGTTATGGACTCTTATAGATTTATTTTATACTCCCACAATAGATACAAATTACAATAGGTTGTTATAGTAGCTACATATTACAATAGGCTTGTTAAAACAACTACAAATTACAATAGGCTTGCTATAGTCTAGTTATGGATTACAACAGGCTTGTTATGGATTAGGTATGGATTACATCATCTACTTATAAATTTCAATATGCTTGTTATGGATTTTATTAGGCTTGTTATAGATTTCAACAAGTTTCTATGGATTTCAATATAATTACTACAAACTTAAATAAAATTGCCACAAACTTGTTTGGAAGGTATTTCTACGAGTATTCTAATGTTCCAGCTATCACAAAGAATGCTTTCCATTTAGATTTTTTCTATATATCAAATTTTATGTATATATTTTCCATTATAGATTGTATTTAAATATATGTTTATTCAAATAAATAAAACTCTCCATATTTTGTGGGGATCGAGATTATGTTGGAATATATTTTATTATTAAAATAAATATCTATTTCCATATTTTGTGGAGATTGAGATAGGATAGAGTATCATAGTTGTTACTCCTAAATCAGGGGTTGGTTGAAATCATGAAATTATAAATTCAACCTCCTAGACATAAATGAAATCAATAATCAATCAATATACTTTTCCTTCCATTATTCTAAGCAGTTCATCTAAAACTTGTGTTTTGAATAAATCATTTTTTAAGAAATGAGATGGCCACTCATTCCAAGGAAGATGGCTCAATGTATTTATGTTTATTTATTTATTATATAATAATCCTCTTTACTATAATTTATTATTTTATTTCTTTATTATTGTAATTAATTTATTTTTTACAATTTTTTATAAACCTGTAGGTGGTTTGTTTGTTTATCATTTATTTTTAATTCAAAAATTTAATTTCTACAAGTGTGCTTTAATTTCATGCAAGAGTTTTTTGATTTATGAAAGTGTGATTACTTTCTACAAGTGTGATTTTCAATTCTAGTAAGTGTGATTTTCAATTCCTATAAGTTTGGAATGTGAGAGAAGAGACCATTTACCAAATATCTCTTTCTCCTATTGCATATAGCCTTCGAACACCAACCTTGAATTGACATTATTAAATGAAGGGGATTAATGACCCCCATCATTTTTGGAACCATTTTTATGGAACCATGGTGTTATTAGTATATTTGGAATCTGTTGAGGAAATTCCTAGTGAGAGGGAATGTTTCTTTTTAAATTCTATGACAAGAGACAATTAATAATTTATTTAGATTTTATTTTTTGCAACATATATATATATATATATATATATTTATATTTGTAATTAAGGATTTTAGATTTAAAAAACAAAAACGAAACCCCTCAATATTAACATTGCTATGTAGGAAATAATAACTGCTAACATCATGAAGTAAGATATAATTATTGATGTAGGTTGGAAATGAAATTCTAGAACAACCAACAAGATGGAGAAAAAAGTTTGATACATGAATTTTTATAGTTGTTCATAACAAATAAATCTAAAATAGATACTTTTGTATCTATCATGTATATTTATGGAATGATCTGCATTTTGAATTATTTAGATTAACTATATGTGGTTGTATGAAACATGTATAAATATAGATGCACATTTTCTAAAATAGCCTATAATCGATTACATATATTTTTGGATGATTCTATAAAAGTTGATTTTTTACTAATAAATAAGTGAACATCACTACTAAAATAGTATCTAACTATTTTAAATCATCTCATACCTACATGCCTACAATAATAATGTTTTATTGTTTTTTGTTTGGTTGAAAAACATAAATAATTTCTAGAAACATAAGATTGCATGTTAGATTTTGATTGTGAACAAAATTTAGGAATGGATAAAATTTATGAAATGATGGTTGAAGTATAAAAAGAGTTGGCATTACAGGTAAAGAGAATTATGTTGATGATATCTACTAAAATAAAATGGTCTATAATCTAATCTATGTACTTGTTGAAGAAAGACTCCTAAGATAGAATTATGTGGGGTATTTGATTTCCCAATTTATTATGTGTACTTATTTAAGCACAACGTATTTATAGAAATTATTTATAAATAAATTGAAAATAAAAAAAATCTATATGATATGCTGAAAAGGAACTATCACTTTCACTAAATTCCTAGTGATTTTATTTGGTAGAGTGTTGCATGTAGAATAGATTCCATTTTGATTTGGTATGACTAAAAAAATTTGATATGCATGATACTAGTTTTAATAAATTTTATGTTATAGTTATTTTATGACTAAATTAGATTTTGGAGAGATTCATGCAAATATTAGATGAAATATAGCCTTCAAGAATAGTGCATGCAATATCACCATGCATAAAAAGTCATTTTGGATGAATCATGGTAGAAGTTATTTTGGATGAGCCATGTGGGTCAAACAAATTTCATACGTTAGAAATAATAAATATTTGCATGCAAAGTAGATCACTACGAAAGTCGATATAGGTCATGCAATGGATTTAACATCATAAATAAAGTACTCTAGATTTTGTGTGAATAACCACATTAAAGATATGTCTTACATAATCATAGATTTTATTACTACTTTTTTTTAGCATGTATAGGTCAATACAATTAAATTGAGGGATTTAAAATTTTCAATTTCAATTTTATTTTTTATTAATTTCTCAGTTTATACCAATTTTTTGTTTTTAAAATTCTTTCTAAATTATAGTCATAATGTCTAAAAGAAAGTTTCCATTGAAATACTCAAAAATTTTAATTAATCCAGTCTAAGTATTATCTATTTATTTTAATTTTTGTGTTTGTTGTTAAATCTTCATGGATGATGAAAGTTGTAATAAATTAAAAAAATGATGACAGTCTAAAAAATAATCATACTTGTATTCTAGGATAGACTAGCATGCAAACCAGAATATAAAATTTACATATAGTCACATGAGATAGCATATTTAATAATTTTTTAGTGTTGTAGATGCTAAAAATTAGTAAGAATTACATGTTTTCATCAAGCTATCTAAATTAACATGAAATTATAAAAATATCTTTGGCATAAAGCAAAACTATGGTTACAAAAATGGTAAATTGGGCCTATATTTTAGGCATTCTGCCCCTCAACCCCACCCTATATCATGATAGGGAACATGTAAGGGTTGTTACCCCTTGACCCTACTAGGGGCTGCCACCCTTAGACCTTTTCTTTTGATTTCCTAGTGAAGAAGAAGATAGTGAATAAGCTTGCTCAGTATGATGTTAATCCAAGCTAGGTTGTAGATAAGACCATAGAATTTTTATTAGTAAGAAGAGGCATGCAAAATCTATTTGGAACAAGGAAGTCAAGGACCTCCAAAATTTAGTTATCAAGGTATGTTTTTTAGTTTTTAGTTTCAATCAAATAATTTAGAAATATCTTAACTATACAAATAAAAATTAGTATTTTATACATATTTCATAAATAAAAAGAATTGATGACATCTCATTTCACTCATTTTTATTCATATTCAAGAATTAGCTAAAACCATATCCACTTGTATAATAATAGAGCTTGTCTACGAAAGTTCTTATTATCTATAATAAAATTCCATAATTAATAATGCTAATTCCAAAACCATAAATCATTTTATGTAAGTTGAAATGCATTCTTCCATATACATTCAAATGTTCATCTAAACATTTTGTTATTGACATTTATATTTATTTGACATTGATGATATTATGATTGTCTAGAAAGGTTTTGTTTATTTTTGGTTTTACAGGATAGTTTCATTTCAAGGAGTCATTATGGAGATAAAAATTTCTATCCATGATTTTAGTAGGTAGTTGGTAGATAATTCTAAGTTACCTTTGACAAAAGAAGGCAGTAAAATTAACAAGTGTCCATGCTAATGAATGTCAACATACATAAAATTCTATGCCACATTTACAAGTAGTATGAAGATGCATAGAGTCTATGTCTAACCTTTTCCATGTCATTAGTTTAAAAAAAAACAAAACAATAATGAAAACCTTCAGGTGTTGTTGGTAGCCTTGGTTTGAAAACCAGCTTATTGGCAAATCAAGTGTTGGAATAAAGAGCCTTGATTAGAAAACTAGTTTAATAGATAGTTAAGGGAAAAAACATAAAAATAAAAAATAATATAATTTATTCTATGGAATAGTTGATGCAATTTTTTTGCATCGTTACTTACTTCTATGTTCTTATTTCCAACATAACAGGATTTTACTTTTCTTAACACTTTCCCCAACCTTTTTCACTTTGGATACCATAAAGGAAGTAACGAAGACTAGAGATATGCCAAGGTATTTTAATTTCTTATTTTAGATTTAAATTTACTTGTAAGTTTTTTTATTACATGAAGATCCACTCTTGAAAATAGCTTTATTTTAGAAAAATAGATAACCTTCTATCCGATATATGTAATCTCATCACACTTCATTCATTTGCTATGTATGAGGACATGCATGAGTTTAGGTGTGAAGGAGGAGAATAACCTTGAAGATATAATAATTGGGATTATCCAAACATAAAAAAATGGTTTGATCTTGATCATGGTACATTATTTTGAAATAAACTAGAATTTTTATGTGTTAAAAGTTTCTTTGTGGTTAAAATAAATATGTATAGAAACAACAAGAAATTCTAAACATAAGAAAATAATCTCACCTCATTTAAACAAAAGTAAATATTAGAAAGAAAGAAATCAAAAAATATGCATAAGAGCAGCATGGGACTTCCACACAATAACCTAAGTCAAAAATATCCAAAAGAATCTACGGATAGTAGGAAAACCCTCCACACAAGAACCTATCCTTAAATATCCATTTTCATTAGCCACTTTTATCTAAGATTTTAGAAGTTAAATTTCATTATACTTGTACCACTATAATCAATTTGAGAAGCCCATTGAAGTATGAAGCTAAGTCTAACCATGCACATGTACCATGATATTTTAAATAGTGGCATGCATGAGGACATGAATGAGTTTAGGTGTGGGGGAGATGATGAACCCATAAAATTGCTCATTGTATCCATAAAATAACATCCTTTTCTTGCATATGAAGTGGATATAAATTTAGTTTTTAAACTTATGATTTATTTAGAATAAAATAGTAAGTATATATCATGGTTATGTCTTTATAATTACTTATTATCTATTTGTTAGATTTTACTAATGATTATTGGGAAAAAATATGTCAATGAGTGAAAACACAGTCCATACTAAGATAATAATTATTCAAAGAATAACCATTCTAGAATAATTTTAGAGTAGTGTTAGAATCTTCTACACCAAGATCTAATATTTTGGTCAAGTTATGGATTCCAACAAGTTCATTGTAGACTCCTAGAGTAACTATGAATTACAATAAGCTTATTACAGTAGCTATGAATTACAACAAGCCTGTTATAGTAGATATGGATTACAAAAGGCTTATTATGGACTAGATACAAATTTAATAGGATTGATACAAATCAACTATAGATTATATTAGACTAGCTATAGATTACATTATCCAACTACAAATTTCAATAGGCTTCCTATGAATTTCATTAGGCTTGCTATATATTCTAGTAGGTTGCTATGGATTTCAATATAATTGCTTAAAAATTCAAAAAAACTACTACAAACTTGTTTGGGAAAAAAATTTAATAGTATTTCAATGTTTTAGCTATCACGAAGAATGCTTTCCATTTATATTCTTTTTATATATAGATTTCTATGTATAGATTTTCCATTATAGATTATGTTCAAATATATGTTTATTCCAATAAATAGATCTCTCCATAATTGGTGGGGATTGATATTATGTTGTAATATATATTATTATTTCAATAAATATATATCTCTATATTTTGTGGAGATTGATATATGATATAATATTATAGTTATTACTCCTAAATCAGGGGTTGGATGGAAGCATGGAATTATAAATGCAACCTCCCACACCTGAATGAAATAAATAATCAATCAATATAATTTTCCTTCCATTATTCTAAGAAGTTCATTTGAGACTTATGCTTTGAATAAATATTTTTTTGAAGAATGAGTCAACCACTCATTCCAAGGAAGATGGATCAATGTATTTATGTTTATTATTTATTCTGTAATTATCCTCTTTGTTATATATTTTTTATTTCTTTATTTATTTAATCATTTTATTTTGTACACTTTGTTGTAAACATATAGGTGGTTTGTTTGTTTATCATTTATTTTAAATTCAACAATTTACTTTATGCAAGTGTGCTTTAATTTCATGTAAGAATATTTTGATTTTTGTAAGTTTGATTTGCTTTATGCAACTATGATTTTTAATTCAATCAAGTGTGTTTTTTAATTCCTATAAGTGTAGAGTATGATCAAAGAAACCATTTGCCAAATATCTCTTTCTCCTATGGCATATATCCTTTGGACACTAACCCTAGATTAACATTATTAAATGAAGGTATTGATGACCCCCATTACCTTAGTACCCTCATAGAACATACCAATTACCTCTCCAATAAATTCCTCCATCATAGTGAATTTTATACCATAAATGGTCACCTTGCATTTATTCTAGGCTACTACAAAATTACAGGCCACTTATACATTATACTCTATGATTCTCTCCATAAACTTAGTGAGGCTCTCATATTTTCTAGACTTTTTTTGTCCTCACACTTCTGTGCAAGAAATGGGTTTGAGCCTTTCCTTATCGCTACCGATCAAAGTGATGTTAGTAGAGCCAAGGTGAGTAGTTGGAAAGATATGGATGGAATGGTTTTAAATAATGCAAATAGAGTTTAGCAAGCCCATCAATATAACCTTATAAAAATTATGCCTCCTCCTATAAACATAACTATGAATCATCATAATTAAAATATATCCCTTGGATGAAATATTATATGTGTGTCATGACATGATGTTTCAATCAACTAGTGGTACTTTCATCTTGAAAGGCTTTGAGGATGTTGTTAGGAACTTACTTTCATTATGATAGTTAAAATGGCTAGTTCAAATCCAATGCCAACGAGAAGGTCTGATACCCCATCGCCTTCTTGATAGGTATGGATAATTTCAAAATGTCATGCCACTCAAAATTTGTTTAACATCATCAATGATGTCTTTAAAAGTATGAGAGGGGATTAATTTCCCTTCCAAAACATTTAGGATATTTAACGAATCACCCTCCATAATGATTCTATTTTGATTAATTCTGGAAGCCAAATGGATACCCCAGAGGGCCACCTTGGCCTTTACAAGGTGGTATATTTAGGTTTCCATAGGTCCTACATAAGAATTCAACATCTCCCCTTTTGAATTCCTTATAACTCCTCCTCTACCTATGGGGCCTAGGTCACCTTTAGAATCACTGTCAAAGTTTAGTTTCACCTAGCCTTCCAAGGGAGCCTTACTATTAATGAAGTTATGTGTAATCCCAGAGTTAATTAACACACTCACCTTCTATTTATTCAATAAACCCACCTCCTTAAGACTTTAATGAGTAATAATGCCTAAAGGTGCATGAAAATAAATAATAGTTTGAGAATATTCAGATTTATCTTTAGGTTATTCCAAACCTACCCCTAAAACCTCATCTTCTTCTTCCTCCTCATTGGTGCTTTCAATATAAAAAAACTTATTTTCAACACATTGATGTCATTTTCTTCATTTACTATCTCAACCAAAACAAAAAACTTTATCACACTTTTATTCAATTTTTTGAGGAGTCAATCTAGTAGGTTTTAAAAATGATGTTGATAAGAAGGTGAGTTCATGAAAATTAGTGACATGTCTTTGTATTATCATCTCTTTTCCCTTAACCATATATTTCCTTGGTATGGCTTAAGATAAATTACAAGGATGAAACATGTGAACCTCTAATTGGATGTGATATTTAAGGCCACCCAAAAATAATAGAGTCAGATTTTATTTAGTGATGTTTACCACATGTAAGGAGAGATTATAGAATTGATGAATGCAATAATTTATAGTCTTAGTTTGGCATAACTTGGATAGTTGGATGAAATATTTTTTAGAGAGATTATTGTGATAGTGTATCTACAAATCCTCAAAAGATACTAACCATAAAACTAAGACACCTTTATTTTTATTTTGATAACACAACCAATGATACCAAATGCACTATTAAGGTTCCAAATATAGAGAGGCCATGATAAAATTTTATGAATAGGGATTATGATGTAGATCAAATAAATTTTCAATTTGAGTAATCCATGTCAGTGGATCCTTACCATCATACTTGCATAATTCCACTTTTGGAAACATTAGATTTAGCCCCAAATTGGTGCTAGAATTGTTTAGATGGGGAAACCCAAACTAGAGTGGTGGAGAGTTATTTTGCAAAGGATGATCTACAATGTTATCCAATTACCAAATTAGTTGTTTTAATTGATCCCTCAATCCATTCATCTCCCCTCTCATTCCCATGACTTCCCCTTATACTTCATGGAGAGCATCTTTATGCACCATATCATGTAACTCTAATTAAATCTATTAAAACACCATTTAAATACTCAGATCCAAAGTTTTAGACTCCATGTAATTCTAGTGAGGAGTTTTAGGTGTTTAATACCCTTTCCCACATCCATGAGTATTAGGCCCAGCCATGCACAAACCCTAGGAGGGTTTTAGTACCAAAATATGTAATCAACAGATGATACCATTGTGATCACCTTGCTAAAATGAATATATAACTACTAATGTGAATAAGGGTGAAAATTTTCAGCCCCAATAAGTGTACTAATATAATATACTATTGTAATCATGTTGCATAGATGAATCTAATAATTTCTAATTTACACAAGATTGAAAATTCTGTAGCACTTTTTTTTAATTTTTTTATATTTTCCCCTTTTTGTAAAAATAATCCACAAACAAAACTAAAATGATGAAAAAATTTAATTCTTCCTAGATCACAAATTATGTTTTTTGACCTTTTAGTGCTCAGGACACTAGATCTAAAAAAACTACGCTACAAAAAATTACACAAATTGAAGCTCTTATACCACTTGTAATGAAATTATTTATATGTTTCATAATAATAGAATAATGTATCATAAAATTAATAAAATAATAAGAATATTCATAACAACAATTGGAGAAAGAGAAAAATACTTGAATATTATGATTAAGCCACTTTGAGGGGGTAACCTCCACAAAAATTTAATAATAACATAATATGTAATATGATCCTTTAAGATTAACTAATACCTCTTATATATAGTCTACCTAGCCATGGTTATTCTATAAGCTAACCTAATAATAACATATAGAAATGTGATAAGAATATGAAAGAGGTATGTATGACAAAAGTCAACCACACATATCCCTAGACATGCCATAGGATAAGGGTGTAGAACCATCTTCTCAGACCACTTAAAAAATGTTTTTAGTGTTTATGTGTATAGAAGCTAATTGATGGAATAATTTTTTTTTAACACCTTATTTTAACCACATGCATCTAGATTTTTGTTTTTTTAATGCTTCTTATTTTGATTCAAGATTATGGTACCTATAGAGAAGTTATTTTTACTTGTCGAGCATATCCTCATTTAAACCATTGGCAGAAGAAAGGATTTATAAATTCCATATATCCTCCTCCAAAGCTTTCTTAGCTAATATGAACAAATTAGACCCCAAAAAATGTTACCTCCACTAATCCTTGATGGATTCTTGAGGATCATGATAAATGGTCCACATGTTCTCAAATATAAAGTAGAGATTATTTAGTTTCAAAAGTTTTCCCTTAGAAAATAAAATAGGATTGTGATCTAATCTGATTCTAGGGAGGGAAGTCAAGGAAATGGAAATTTATATTTCCTAGTTAAGATTAACAAGAAATTTGTTGAGTGTTTCTTGGATTAGGTCCTTCCCAAGTCTTTTGTTAGACTAAGTGTAAGGGTTGCCTTTGAGTTCCACATCCATGAGACTAGCATTAGATATGAAATAATTTAATTCACCTATGATATTAATGAATTCTTGAAGGCCTCCCTTTTTTACAATGGAGTTATGGGTACTTCAAATACCCTGTAACCATCCATTTCCAACTTTTGCTATTCTTCCTAAAATTAATCAATTATTCCTAGAATTTCTTATGACCTAGTATGAAATTAGTGCCATAGATATTATATAATATTGATTCCCCTTTGTCAAACTTATCTTTAAATAAAACTTCAATATAATTATTATTTTGAACCAGGGCCTCTCTTTCCAACTTTTGGGGATCCCACAATATTTCTAACCCTACAGATGCCCCATTATAACTAAAACTAATATAATTTGTTTTTCCATATCTTGTCTCTAACTTGGTTAAGATAATCACCTGACATTATAGATTCTTTAATAATTAAAATAAGGAGATTGTTATTTTTTCTCATGTATTTGACTAATCTCTATAAGTTGGGGTTATTGAGCCCCCTAACATTCTAGGGTATTGTCTTCATTTCTTAAGACTTGTAAAATGTTTCTAAAGGGTTTCTTGAGTACCCTTAACTATTTAATTTATTGTATACTTATTCCTTACTACTTGGTTTGGCCATCTTCATAAATTTTGATGGTCCTCCCATACCTCTATTTTCTTATTTTATTTTCTAATCTTAACCTTTATCCACTATTCTTTTTCTGCATTTTGTTCTTGTTTTAGTTTTGAAGAAGAGAATTGGCCTTGATCCTTATATTTATATCTAGATCTATTATTTGTTGGACTAGGAGTGATGAATTTTTCCTTGGGTGTTTCCATTTTATCATTTCCTTCTTTTTGTTTTGTGGGTCTTGTAGGGAGATTTCTGAAGGCCAATTTTTTTTTGTTTATCTCTGTCTCCTCCTCTTCTTTTCCTAAGCTAGGCCAAATATGTTATCTCCTTTAGGTTTCTAATTATAAAAACATATTTGATGCTTAGTGAATCCCACTACTCTTTGTTATTTACACTATGGGGATATTATGATTTTTCAATATGCTTGGTTCTTTTTCTATCCCCAAAGTCTAGATTTAAGGGATAGGTTTCCTGGATTATGCTTTTCATTGAGAGCTTTGCGGTTGCCTAATTACAAGATCTCATTTACCACTAAGATAGTCTATTCTATTCATCACACTAGTTCATTTGTGATTCTATAGTTTCCTCTAATTTTTTAAGAGGTATTTTCTTGACCTAATATGTTTTATCCATCTAAGAAGGTTGTTTATTTTTGGGGAAATATTTGGTTGGATGAATGAGGATATTACATTTTTTGTATATGGTTGTCTCTCTTTTGTACTCAATAGGTGGGGTTGACTTCTTGTATTTGGATTTAATATTAATCAAATAAATGAAATGTTTATTCATTGCTATAAAAACATTAAACCTTACTACTACCATTCTACTTCTACATTTTATGACTACATCAATGGAAAGGGGTCAGCCCAAAGCGTTAGCTATTCCCATGATGACTTTCAAATCCAAGAATTCTAAGGTTAGCTCAAAAAAATTGCACCCACATGGGGATATATTCCAAAGTGGAGCTACTTAAGAACTTTATTACTTTACATTTCCTAATATTTAGATTTGATTTTCCCGTAAACCATAAGCATTTTGAAAGAACCTTGAAATAGTATCTAGATTTCGTGAAATAGATCAAAAATAAATTATTTGGCATATCCACCACTTAAAACTAACCCTTTATTTTCCATCTTTAGTTGGCCCATTATCTAAATGAATTGATATTTGGATTAAAACCATTAACTCTAGCTAGAAGAGAAGTTACCAATTTTGCATCATAATTTTCAACAATAGTGTCAGGGACATTAAAACATACTGAATTATTCTCCATATAAGGATCCAAGTGGAAATTTGGTGAATCTTGATCCTTTGGTTATTTTCCCACTATATAATCTACCCATGATAGGGTGACCTTAGGATGTTAGCTGAAGGGAGTATTTCACATCAACATGGGTCTTTTGTGTTTATAGATTCCTTGAATCCTACATTCCCTATAACCACCATGACTTTCTTGTTTTTAACATTTCCCTCCAGTGGGTCATCAATTTAACTTGCAACATATTCTAGGGTTTTGTGCCCTTTTCTTGATTCAAATTTTTAGTTCCCTTCCACTCTGCTTCCACCCATTTTTTTCATATTAATTCTCATTATGAACATATGAATTCTCTAATATAGTTGTTTTTCTTAATTTTTTCTCATTTATTAATTTTGGAAGAAGGTAAAAAACTAATAATAAAGGTGTGGTAGAAATACCTAGTTGGTGATGTGCACATAATCCAGATGAAGATGGAGAACTCAACTTTGACTTGGAAGGAATATATTTTAAATAATAAAGAACTAACAAAGGGGTTGTTATCAAGATAGTTAGGTGGACTACCTAGCATGAGCTAGATCCAAGAAGCATAAGATTGCTAGGAGGCTATAAATAGACTCTTAATAACAATCAAGTTGAAAGAGATAAAATTAAGATACTTATATAAAGTAAATGAAATCCAATAAAAGAAGAAAGTGGAATGCTTGTTAAAGAAAATGACTAAATATAGTAAAACCAAATCAATACTCATGCTAAAGTGGGTAATGCTAGGTTCAAAAATTTAGAAAAGGGTTTGTAAATAGGTAAGAACATAGAAAGTTATGTTTAGTTAGGGTTAAGGGGATAAAAATAACTTATTATGTTTATCCATAGTGATCATCATTAGTTGGGTTAACCATCAGTGGTTAAGCTGACAATTAGTGGTTGGGTAACCATCAATAGTTAGAAGTGACTATCAATAGTTGTGCTAGCCATCGATGATTGTTTATAGATTCTAAAGGTTGCTAAAAGAGAAATTTTAGAATAGGTGAACGGTCTAATAAGGGTTATATTAAGGATCTATAAGTTAGGAAACAAGGTACATATACGTGTAATTAGATCAGGGAGGTTAGAAATCTAATGAAACAAAGAACAAGTACAATATACTTGTATTTTACTACATGGCTGATAGCTGATGGTTGGAGAAATTTTGTTAGAGTAATAGTACTTTAGCCTCAAAATAACATTTGATAGAGGTTCAGGTATCTTTTATTATTATTGAGTTGTTGATGGAAGACTAGATGTTAGAAAGCTTGAATACTTGTATGCCAGAGTGTTTGTGATCTTGGATCCATTTTACCTCCCACACCCCTCCTTTTCTAGGTAAAGAGAGATGAAGGATAAAAGGTTACCTAAAGGATGAGGCTATTGATTTTGATGCTTGGGAGTTTATTGACACCGCATAAGGTGAACATATTTAATTATGTCTCCTTATCTCACACATAGTTGGTGATGGATTATGTTGGATAGACTTATTACCTAGTTAATACTATATTTTTAAATCTACTTAACATTAACTATCAACCTAGGATATGTAGGATTTTCAAGGATATCAAGATGATATATGCATTATTAATTCATAGGCTAACTTAATTTCTAGTTGTAGTACAATGAAATTATATCGATTTCACCATATAGATATATAAAGAAATTAATATAATAGAATGTAGAAATGCTTCACACTTATGACTCACACATGCATCACACTTTATATAATAAAACTAGTAATGAAATTAACTCACACAAAACACTTTAATCTAAGAAGGGTCAGGATCTTCACTATAACTTCTTCTGAGGGGGACCTCCTCATTCAGAACTGAGTTCCAATCTTTTTTTGAGTGATTTATAGAAGCTTCTTACAGAATCAACCTTTTCATTACTCAAATCTATAGCAATTAAATATTGTTATAGTAGATTACACTATTATAAAAATTAGAATACAATTAATTTCTATAATTCCATCCCCTCTAATCTAATCTAGGTTCTACCATTAAATACATAAGGTAGTTTATTAGTTCCAACCAAAAACACTAAACTAGGAAGGGTAAAAATACTTTGTAACCAACCTAGTCAATCTTTAGGTGGTTAGTAACTTAAAGTTACTTATTTTTAGGCCTGATTGGGTAAAGGACAAGATATTGTAATTTATTATTTTGATTCTTTCTCTCCTTTCCATTGTCCTTATCTTATCATCCTTTGGTAGCACATCCAAGTTTCTTTTCATGTGAGGGGTTCATACAAATATTATGAAGGATCTTATTAAATCATTTAATTTTTTTCTAAAACAACTACATTGTCCTAAAAAACCAATTAATTATTCTCATAACAATGGTTTGTTCTATATAGTGGTTGTGGGCTCTTGTAGGTGTAAGTTTGCAGTTGATACAAACAACCTATAGGTGAAATCTTGTAGTTGCTATGAGAAACTTGTAGGTGGAATTCTTGTATCTTGGAAATTTGTATGGGATGGAAGCCCCTTTTTCTATGGGTTTCTCTATAATTGTTGTGACCAATTAAGATTTCTTCAGTCTTATTCTACCCTTCAAATGTTTGTTAAATAAAGTTACACAAGTATAATCTAATAAAATAAAAAGCATCATTAATCCATAACACAACATGTATATATTAATGCACACATATAATCATTAATTCATTCATTTACATAAGTCTTATATATTTCTACGTATTCATCTCGTAAAAAGATATATAATTGGGTATGGATGAGGATATAAATATAATAGTTAATGGCCTCATCACACACCCTTACTTAACCTCTTGCTTATCCTTGAGCAAGAATTCTTTACATTTTGAGTCACCATTATTTATTGAAATCTAAGGGCTCAATACAACCCATCTTGTCAAAGGTATAAAAGCCTTTATCATCTCTATGCTTTCCCACCTTTCCCTTTCTACTTCTCTGTCAACTAACACATTTCCTTCCCAATTAGGAATTGGGAACCAAAACATGGGTAGATGAAAAATCAACCCTAACCAACTTATCCTCATTTTCCTGAAAAGCTCAATGTACATATATACTCTATGTAATTCTTCTTTGAGGTTATGAGGGGAATAAGGCTCTCTTTTTTTAGGGAATTTGAAAGCTCTGCCCATCTATGAAAATAGGAAACAAAAAATTGTTTTCCATCTCCCTTTATGAGGTTGAAGTAGTGGTTGTGGACCTCTACTTGTTTCTTTATTATTCATGCTTGTAGAGTATCTACATTCATAAAAGTGATCCATTCATTTATTATAGATTTTGATTAGAAAATTCACCCCTAATCATTAGGGTAGCCTCTTTTTCTTTCTCTTGATAGTCCTTAACCTATTTTTTTGTTGTTTCATTGAGGACATATGAAGTAAAGGTATTCAACTAAACCTCCCCTAGGTATATATTGGGATTATAATTTGTGTCATGTAGCACAACATAATAATGCATGCAAAACTCACTCAATTTTGTTTTAAAATCAAGGTCATTATGCTTATAAACCTCAAAGAAAGAATTAAGATCATATACCATGTAGGACTGATCACTATATATCCTATCATATTTAAATCTAATCCACATTTACTCTAAGTATACAACATATACCATAGAGGGTGATCTACATTCCATTAACATCTCAGTGGTCTCATGCATGTTATTGATCTTCTCTTTTAAATAATGTGATCTTAGTCTTAGCCTTATCCAGGATTTCCTTTAAATAATACTACTACTCCCTTGATTCAACATATAATTCAAACCTTTGTATCAACTACTTATGATAATTTTCATCATCACTAAATTTTTCCTCAAGAAAACTCAAAAGGTCATCAGTTTTACCTGATGGTCTAATAGCTAAGAGGTCTACATTAATCACTTCTTTTACTATAGGTACTTTTGCAATGGTCTCTATAGGAGAAATTTTTTTTGGAATGGTTCCAAATCCATAGCATTATCTATTGTAATTTCCTCTAGGGGTACACTAATTCCATCTATAGGTAAGGTGGTTGAAGCTAATATAGACACTTCTAAAGGAGTTGTTATAGGATCCTCAAATGTCCTTTTATTGCATGACTCTTCTTCCATAGATGGATCTATAAATTATGCTACCCTAAAAAGTGTTTCCAAGCCTCTTTTGCCTTTTAAGTCTTCTATTTTTTTCCTCAACCTATATATATCTTTCATGGCTTATTCCAAAGTTTGGAAGTCCTGGTCATGAGGAATTGTGTCTTCCTCTGGTCCTTCCATGGTCCTTTCTTCAATAAATTCTTCTTCTTTTACAAGTTGGGCTGACATTCTTAGTTCTTCTTCTATATACCTTACTTTTTTGAGTAGACCCATGTCTTCCTCTATAAATCTAGGTTACTTAGGTGATTGCATTTCCTCTTCCTTTGCAAACTCTTATTTAGTAAACAACTATGTTATCTCAAACCCATCATAGGTCTCACAAATTATGGGCTCCTTCTTCTTCCCTTCATCCTCACTAATGTTTATAGGTGAGGATGTTAGGGTTGTATTTTATATTTTAATTCTATGAGACCTCCATCGAGGAGGTATCTTTATCTTTGATCCAAAAGGCTTCTTCCTTTTAGTCTTATTTTTCTTTTTAGGAGGGGGAGCCATTGAAACTTTATCTTTGTATACAACTGGTGATGGAAGAATTTCTCCTTTTGAAGGAGCCATGGTGGAGGAATTTACTTTTTGTGATGAAACATTTGGAATAGTAAGATATGGAATATTATACCCATTTTTTTTTGGTGGAATTTCCTCTTCCATGTCCTCGAGAAGTAGCACTAATTTTATTCATCTTTTCTTACTTGTAGCAACTATAGGTGAAACTTTAATGGCTATAGGATGACTAGTTGTACTAATACCCATAATATCCTCTTATGCTATTTGTTAGACCTATCCCTTAGGAGATTACCCTTCATTATTTTCCTCCTCTTATTGAGGTTCACTTGTCCTTAGGGTTAGAAACTATTCCTAGGTAAGGTTAGGTCTAGTATTTTTTATTCCTTGTTTAATCAAAAACCAAATTAGACAATGATGAGACAAGGATTTTTCTACCCCCTTTGGTATTCTTTAGAAATTTTATTTAGAACATTTTGTAAGTGGTTTGAAACATTAATAGTAATACCATGCCTTAAATGATTCAAAAATTTGAATTAGAGAGTATAAATCAAAGAGTACCTTCCTTCACATGGTAGATATTTCATGATATACTAGGCCAATTCTCTCTAGGATGGGGGTAGATTAAGTCTCTCTAAACCTCTATTCTTTAACACTAGCCTTTCATTGTCTGGACAAAACTATTATCTAGCCAGTTGGCCATTAGGTTTTTCTTCCTAGTTTTTCATTGTTCTTGGCAACCTGATAACCTAGCTTACCAGTTCTTTTATAACTGGAAATGTGATGCCAAATAATTTTGTCTACTTTCCTATAAAAGACCTTGAAAATTAATTAGTGAGAGGTTCTAAAAAATGATGTAGTTTGTCAGACTAGGTAGCCCATCCACCCCTACTAAAGATGGCCCAACTATCTGGGTTTCCTTGCAACTGCCTATGGTCTAAGGGTTCCCTTCTCACTACTGAACCTCCCATTCTAGATAGTTTATTTTTATATTGACTTTTTCAAATAGATATTTCTTCAAAACACCTAATTTTACCTTCAAATTTTTTCCTATAGAAAATAAAGTTTATTTAATAATGGTAGTTTTGGTTTTAGGTTATAGTAATGTCTTGCTTATGTCTTTACTTGAATGAGCTATGATATTAAAGTAGGAAATAATAAAAATGATTATTTTCCCATATTAAATACTGGTGTAGTTATGCCATAATCACGGGCTTTCAATCTTCATGTTTAGATTGTCTTGAAGTGCTTGTGATTGATTGTCCACAAAAATTTTCCCCCTCATGTGAAGTGTCACTTGTCCCCAAGTGACATGGTATGTGTAAGATGCAAAGAGATATGATGGGGTCATTATGAGGGTGTGAGTGGTGATTTGGCATATCTCATGACAAGAATTTATGAATGATGTTTTAATTATTAGTTAAATTTTTAATATAATTCATGCTATATTAAAAAATAAAGTTATTTTCTATGACTAAAAGATACACTCTACCTTTATAACAATTTATTCCTAGGGTTATGACATAAGAAATATGAATGTGAGTGTTTTCTAGAATGGAATCTTAGCTTGTTATTTCCTCATTTAATTATTACCATGGTATTCACAATTATGATGCATTATTACCCTTAGGTAATTATGTGATCATAGTATCCTATCCTTCAATTATGCCTTAGCAACTTAAATGAAATCATGATGACTTGTAAAGGATTAGAGTAGTGGTCTTGTAGTGGTATGAGAGATTATTTCCATCCTTCCGCAAGGTGGTTGTATAGATATTTGTTTTTTATCTAAGTCAAGTCCTTTATGAACATGGAGGAGGGTGGGTGATGGCATTTTCTACTCTTGATCTCCTTTGTATGATCCTGCTAATGGCTTCTTTCTCTTTTATCTTAATCTAATGAATGATGATGTTTGATGAGGGAATCTTTATTTAGTGAACATTTAATTTGGAAATTAGTTGGTTTATCAAAATTGAGACTTATGATCTATAAAAGATCTCAGATCTCTCTTATTTATATAGTGAAATTATTTTTCATGAAATGAATAGAAGCTGAGAATGGTTCTTTTGTGTCCCTGTAGCCATAAATTCTAGTCTGTAACACTCCAAATGGATATTGGAAGTATGTGAATTTATAATAGCACTTACTTTATTATTCAATGGTATGGTCATTCATTATCAAAGCTTTAAGTTTTTTCTCTAATCTTCCTTCACTCTTCCTCTATCTTGTCTAGTGTCTTCCATGAATTTCTCAATAACCCATAACCAAAGCCATAGCTCATATTTTGTTAGGAATTAACCTATAGCTACTAAAGAGGTGTATATAGTGGTTATAATGTACCTAAAACAATTATAGATTGATTTCATAGCCACTACAAAGTTGTGCCCAATGGTGATGAAGGTGCCCATAACTTCTAAATAGCTCATAAGTGAAAGAATTCCTTCATTGATAAAGGTGTCTATAGCAATGGTGAGGGTTACTTTAGCAGTTTTGAAGATGCCCTCAGTAGATCCAAGGCTACCTATAGCCCCCTTTTTATAGTGTTGTTTCTTGACCATATTAACTACATGTTGAACCCATAGATACTAAATATTGAGGATGGAAGAAACTAGAAGGAAAGATGTGTTATAGGAAGATGAGTAGTTTTGTTCAAAATGATTATATATTATCCATTTTTAGTTTTTACCCCTAAATAGATAGCAAAATATTTTTCTATTTAGGACCTTTTTTATAATACTAAGTATCCAACAAGCTAGTTTTATCCCCAAAAATTGCCAACAATAACCAAAAGGGTTTTCATTATTGGATTTTTTTAATAATTCTAACTATTTCCTATAGTATAATGTTTATTCTAGATCCTTTCCATGTCAACTATGAGTTTGATTGGTCAAGGACTATGTGAACCTCTTAGTTTTCATGCTAGAGGAGGGATAAAATATCCTCCTCTCCATCTACTTGCTGGTTTGTTCTACCTATGGCTGGCAAGACATCATGCTGATCCAACACATCATTGAATCCTTTTTATAATTGCTTACATACATGCTTAGTAAATTCGTCATGAGTGAGTGGATTTTATATGATTTCAACCTATGGATATTGACTAGTAAATAGAATCTTACTAGATCAATGGTCTAGAGTTATATTTCTCCATTATCATGAATATGCTCAATCTCAAATGGACCAAGCTATCTCGTCTAGAGTTTTCCCTTGTGATCCTTGTATTTTGAATCAAAAATTAGGGCCCAATCTCCTACATTGAATTACCTAGTATTAATATACCTATCATGTCATATAACCTATTATTATTATATATGTTTTATGTTTTATAGTTCCTATTATCTATATTCATCTAAGGAATTAAGTTGTATAAGTCATTCTTTCTATGATTTAGATATATCCATCCCAATTTTTAATACTATTTGTAGGGTCGTATGCTCAAATTCAATTGGTAACATAGGTTTCTACCCATAAACCAACACATATGGGGTGAAGCCTGTAGTGGTCTTCTACATGATTATGCACAACCAACTAGCTTTAGGAAGTCTAGCCTCCCAATCCTTATGGGACATACTAATAGTCTTGGTAAAAATATTTTCTAACTCCTTAATGGTGACTTCCACATATTTATTAGACTATGGATGATATAGAATTAATTTCTTATGTTTAATCTCCTATTATTGGACTAGGGTAGTAATTAAACAAGCAGGAAATTATGGTCCTTAATCAATGACTATGTCTCATGGCATACCATATCTTATGAATATTTATTCATAGAGGAAAGCTACCATATTTTCATCCTTGGCATGTGTAAGATCCTTTAATTCCACACATTTAGTGACATAATCAATACATACAATGATGTACTCTTTATTGTTTGATTTTGGATCAAAAGGTCCTACAAAATCTAGGCCCCATTTTATAAATGGTTCAAACCCCATTTGAGGTCGCAAAGGCATTTTATTTGAATGTCTATGTCTCCCCATACATTGAAATCTATCACAATGAGCTATATACCTTATTGCATCTTGATGGAATGAGAGCCAATAATACCCTATATTCAATATTTTTATTGTTGTAAATTTGGTTACAAATTTCCCTCTACAAGGTTCATCATGACAATCTTTGAGGATGTTTGAAACTTCATATTCTTTGAGACATCTTCTAATGATGGATTCTAGCCCAGTATAAAAAAGAAATCTAGAAAACTAGGAATACCTACCACTCTTTTGAATCAAAGCTCTTTTTTGTTTAGTGAGGAAGTGTTGTGGAAGTAACCCTATAATAAGGTACTTATCAATATTAACATATGAAGGTGTGATAAGGGTGATGGAGAACATGTGATCATTTAGAAATGAGTCATCCACTATGGTATCCTCTTCAGGGGATTGTAGTCATGATAGGAAGTCAACCATGACATTGTCCTTATCAAGCTTAACTAAAATAGTTAGATCAAATTATTAGTATAAGAGTAGTTATCTTATCACTCTACCTTAGGCAACTAGTTTATTCATAAGGTACATAATGGTTGCATGGTTTGTATGAACAAAGACTTGGTACCCTATTATGTAGTGATAGAACTTGTTGAAAACATAGACTACTGCTAAGAATTATTTTTTAATGACCATACAATTTAATTCTGCTACCTATAGGTTCTTACTTAAAAAATATATGGCATAGTTGAGTGATTCTTATTTTTGGCCTATCATAGCTATCAAGGTAGTATCAAAACATCTATGTGAATATGGAAGGGAAGCTTCCAATCAAAACCACATAGAGCTAGGGTGGTGGTCAATAATTCCTTCAATTGTTTGAAGGCTACATCATAGGTAGGAGTCCATATGAATTCAACATATTTAGTTAGGAGAGTAAATAATGGTGCTACTAATTTGCTAAAATTGTTGATAAATCTTTTTTAGTAACCATCATGTCCTAGAAAGCTCTTGACATCCTTCTATTTTTGAGGTATAGGTATATTTTTTATTATGTTTATTTTTATAGGGTCAACATTGATTTTTTTATTAGATACATGGTGGCCTAGGATAATGCCTTCTGTCATTAGTATGTAGTATTTATTTTGGTTTAAGGACAAATGGTTCTCTTGATAGCATTATAATACTTTCTTCAAGTTCTTAAGGCACTCATCAAATTTTTCTCCATAGACAATTAAGTCATCCATGTAGATTTATACACATTCATTGGCTATATCTGAAAAAGGTACTCAAGACAACCCTATAGAATGTTATAGGAGCACTGTATAACTCAAAATGTAATAAAAAATAATCATAAGTAACCTAGGGACAAGTGAAGGTGGTCTTATTCTGGTCCTTATAAGCAATTCTAATCTAGTTGTAACCACTGAAGCCATCCAAAAAGGCAAAATATTTTTTCTCTACTAGTGTATCCAACATCTGATCAATGAATGGTAGAGAAAAATGATCCTTTATAGTTTTTGTATTAATTTCCCTATAATATATGAAAACATTCCACTCTCAATTTTTATTTGGTATAATTACCCATGGTTTAACTCATTCACTATCTAAGATGGGATATATAAATCCAATGGTCAGAAGTTTCTATAGTTTTACTTTGACTATTTCTCTAAGAGTTGGATTCATCTTATGTTGTAGCTATCTAATTGGTTGGAACTCCTCTTTTATATATATGTGATGTGTGCATGTTTCTAGGCTAATTCCTTGTATGTCTTTATAATCCCATGCAAAAGTTCATCGATTTGCATGCAACATGATGATTAGGTGCTTTTCCTTATTTGACTCCAACTTGTTATTAATAAGCAATGTTTTTCCTAGAGAAATTTCAATTTTCTTTATGAGTGCTTTCATCATTTCTAAATTGCTAATGGATCTAGTTTGGTTATAGATATGAGGTAGTAGCTGATGGAATGTTTTTTGTATAAGTGCAGTATATTTATCTTCTTCCCAGAGGTTATAAAATGGGTACTTTATGCATTGTAGGTTATTTGGATTTTCAAGATTAGTCTAGTAATTATTCTAAAGAACATTTGAGAGAATTGTATCTTCCTCTTGATCAACCAAGGTCCATACATATTCTATGGTAAATACAAGAATTAAGGGAGGCTGATCTATCTCATCTTATTTAGACCATAATGTATGCTTTGGTTCCAATCATAGTTTTGCTAGAGGATAGAGGACCAACATCTTAGTATGGTTGCCATTTGATATCATCATGTTACCTAATGTGAAGCTAGTAAAGGCATTTACTGTGGTAAGCCAAGGCCATCCTAAGATGAGAGGGTATCCACCCAAATTAGATTTTGGTTAAAATATAATGAAATCTATAAGATACTCCTAAGAATATATAGTAATGACAAGATCTTCAATGACTCTTTCTGGTCTAACTATAGACCTATCATCCATTTATAGCATTGTAGATATGGGACAAATATTATTTAGCTATAAGTTTTTCATGGTTTTAATTATCATTACATTTATTACAACCCCCAAGTCTATTAATGTATTGGACAATTACTTGTCATGGATTTGGAATGTTACTACAGGGCGTCTTGGATATAAATATTTATTTGGTAGGGTGTTTCCTAGCATAATGTCTACCAGTTGGCCAATCACATGTGCTATATTAGGATCCATCTTCTTCCTTTTGAGTTTACATAGACATGGGTATTTTAAAACTTTGGAATATATGGGCACATCCTTGATGGCCTAGAAGAGAGGAATTTTAACATAAATATTCTTGAGCTACCCTATGAAGTCAAATTTAGGCTTAGATGTCTAGCATTGAAGGCTAAGATGTTCTATAAATGGTGGGCCTACTTCATTAATGAATTTATTTACTAGTTTAGAAATTTATTATGGTGGTAAAGGTGGGTTAGCATGATCTTATGGAGTTTTTTGAGTTGAATACATTATTATGGGTGGGACTGGGGGTGGTATAGCTCTTCTTTAATGTAGGTTAACTTCATTGATGTTCACCATATATGTTGGGTACTGAATAGGTTTAGTACTAAATTTTAGTTGCACCAACTTATTTACAAGATTTTGTATAGGTTGGGTAGGGAGCTCATTAGTCTTGGGTGTACCTTGTGTATTGGGCATAAGAGCATAAGGTTGTTGTTGCTACCATGGAGAGAATCCTCTTTGATAGTTTCTCTAGGGTTGATTAGGTCTCTAAGGTTGTTGCCACTAGTTTGTGAGGGGTGGACCTTGGGGTAAATACTAAGCTTATATCTAAGGTGGGGATATATTTTGTGGAGGTTCCTAGAAGGTGGATGGGTGCCTTGTCTAAGGTGACTACTATCTAGGATTAGGAGGTAGGATGTTTATCCATGGAATAGTACAATTGGGAGTAGTATTTATAAATTATGAATTGAAAAAGGTAGAATTTACAAAAGGTGGATTTTGTCACATACCTAAATAAGATGGTCATTGAACCCATGAATTTATTTGTGCAACATAAAAAACCTAGTCCCCATTTCCTCTTACAACATGCAACTCTACTATTTTTGGTTTTTCAGCTATGATGTTAGCTACTTTAGCTCAAACCTTGTGACACCTATAGTTTGTTTTCTTCTTATAATCTAGATAATAGATGGTCAAATCTTGATCCAAGGATACTTGATTTTGCCTTATGTTAAATATATCTAGTTGGGTGGCCAAGTGACTAATGATATATTATTTCATGTCTTGTAATAGCTTACTAACTTCATATTTTGATAGGCCACTTGTAACTACTAGTGGAAGCTTGTTGCACTGGACTATGTTTATGGTAGACTTGGAATATTTTTTTCTCAGCTCTTTGATGTCTAAAAATGTCATTTAGGAGATATATCCCCCACTCATTAGGTCCAAGGATTATAGAAAATATTCTCTGACTCTTTTCAGGAAGATGAGTTTTAGAGGCTCTTCTCCTAGTGCACTTAGCTTGAATTTCTATACACTGAACATGAATCGTTTAACATAGTTTTACAAGGATTCATCCTCTTCTTGAGTAATCATAAGGATGTTATTTATTATATAATTTATTATTCATCCATACTCTTGATACTTAGCCAAAAACTTCTTTGCCATGTCTTTCTAATTACGGATTGAATTACTACCCAGTCCCATGAACTAGAAAACTGTTGAGTCTTTGAGGGTGGTAGGAAAAGGTTTTAATGTATATGCATCTTGCCTATAGTCATATATTCTATAGAGGATATAAAATTTGCAAAAAAAAAGTTTGAGTCTTTTGATAATGTACCTCTAAAATTGGGCAAGGCTGAGGGTAGGATATTTTTCATTTGTGTTATGATTGTTGCATTTGGAATAGGAAATTTAAAAGTAACTATGTCTGGAGCCCTATTGTCTTCTACTAATTTTACTTCTCCATTCATGATGAATTTTCTTGTGATATAGATACTAAAGGTACTCAAGATAACGTCGTCAAATTTTATATTAGTCCCTTGGTTAGTATGATATTAAACATTTATCTACTAATT
The DNA here is from genome assembly GCA_037957365.1 of Torreya grandis. Taxonomy (NCBI): domain Eukaryota; kingdom Viridiplantae; phylum Streptophyta; class Pinopsida; order Cupressales; family Taxaceae; genus Torreya; species Torreya grandis. The sequence continues at coordinate 146,214 of JARHVA010007139.1, forward strand.
TATAGTCTTTTTACTAGATAAAAAGTCTAAAGCCTCTCCTAAGCTTTCTTTGATTTATTCAAGAAAGCCTTGTTGGAATGTTGTTTTAATGTTACTTTATAGAGTGTTTGGTTCATGTAGTTATTCACCTTAATTTCTTCTTACTAACTTAGCTAATGCTTCTTCTACTTCTATCTCCTCTCTTAAAGCTAATAGTAATTCTTTTGCAAGATGCATCCTTTGGTTTTTAGTGTTCCCTTCTTCAAGAGCCCTTTGGCTTATGGTATATTTTTAAAAAGGATTATTAGTTATTACAAGCATTTATGGTTCTTTCCTAGTATTAAATTATGGATTGCTTGGCAAGAATATCCTTTGAGAATCTCTTTCTCTTTGCATAAACCTTGAGCCACTCCTTCAGATATCCTATCCCCTCTGACATAGGGTTAATTTTTTTTATCTTTTTTTTTAGGGGTTATTTCAAAATGAGAAAAAATAAAATGGATAAAATGAAAAAAAATTAAAGAATACAAAAATTAAAACAACATGAATTGAAATTTTATCTCTAGAAAACAATAAAGTTATCTAATGAAACCAGGAAAGGAAAGAAATAAAATTAATCTATAAACCAATAATTGATAACCTCCCTAAAAATGGTGATAAAATGTTGGATAGAATTATTACCCAATTAATACCATATTCTTAAATCTACTTAACATTAATTGTTAACCGAGGGTACTTAGGATTTTCAAGGATGTTGGCACTATATATGCATTATTGATTCATAGGATAAATTAATTTTTGGTTATAGTACAATGAATTTATACTAATTTCACCATATAGATATGGAAGGAAATTATTATAATACAATGAAAAAATTCTTCACACTTATGAGTCACACATGCATCACACTTTATATAATCAAACTAGTAATGAAATCAACTCACACAACACACTTTAATTTAAGATAGGTCAGGATCTTCACTACAACTCATTCTAAGGGGGTGGCTCCTCATTCAAAACTGAGTTCCAATCCTTCTTAGAGAGAATTAAAAAAACCTTCTTATAGAATCAACCTTTTCATTACTCAGATCTATAGTAATTAGAGATTGTTATAATAGATTACAATATTCCAAAAATTGGAATGCAATTACTTTCTACAACTCCATCCTCTCTAATATAATATAGGTTTTGCCATTAAATACATAAGGTGGTTTATTAATTCTAACCAAAAATATTAAACTAGGAAAGGTACAAATAATTTTCAACTAACTTAGTTAACCTTCAGGTGGTTAGTAACTTAAAGTTACTTGGTTTTAGGTTTGATTGGGTAAAGGACAATATATGCTACTTTATTATTTTGTTTCTTTTTATCCTTTCCATTGTCATTATCTTATTCATCATTTGGTAGCACATCCAAGTTTATTTGCATGTGAGGGGTTCATACAACTATTATTAAGGATATTATTCAATCATTTACTTTGTTTCTAAGATAGCTAGATGTGTCCATAAAAACCAATTACTTATTATCATAGCAATGGTTTATTCTATATAGTGGTTGTGGGCTCATGTAGGTGTAAGCCTATAGTTTCTATGGTCAACCTATAGGTGGAAAGCATGTAGCTTGGCAATTACTAAAATCTAGAAGACCCTTTTTCTATGAGCTTCTCTATAAGTGTTGTGACCAAGAAATACTCCTATAGTCTTATTCTACCCTTCAAATGTTTGTTAAATAAGTTTACACAAGTATAATCTAATTAAATAAAAATCATCATTAATCCATAACACAACATACATATAAATGTACATATATAATCATTAATTCATTCATTTACATAAGTCATGGATAGTTCTAGGGATTCATATAGGAAAAATATATATAACTATGTATGGATGAGGCTATAAATAAAACAATTAATGGCCTCATTAGGATAGAGGAGTGAGGACCTGACCACCGATGGTCAAGCTAATCATCAAGGGATAAGTTGACCATCAGAGGTCAAGTACCCCAAGGAGAAGGGGTTAAAGTGGATTAAAATAGGTGGGTTAAGGTTTAAGTTAGTAAGTTAGTGAGCTTATTTAGCTAAGTATCTAACGAGATTAAGGGTCCAAAGGGTTGGGCAGTGGATCGATAAGGGTTAGGTGGTCCCTAAAGAGACTTGAGGCATTTCAACACTTATTATAGTTTTCTAGAGTCTACATTTTGCCCTTTTTTGTTATAAATATTTAAATTAACAAGATTTAAAACAAAAATTTATTGCTTGGTTGAAGGTTTATTTGCCTTGAGTATGGGAGGAGGTGTTCCCACTAAAATTGGGAGTTGATGAGGTGAAACTAAAATTGAGCCAGGGTTTGATATGTGGTATATGGTGAGTCACAAGGTTGGTGAAAAAAAGGTGGGGTTGGGAATTTGAGATGAAAATATACACACAAAATGTGACTAAGTGCAATAGTCAAGATCATGCAAAGACTAAGATTGCCAATATTGGTAAAAATAAGGTCAATTTTAAAAGGAAAAGTGATAGAGTAATTAGTCCACATCATTGATTATAGTTAATCAGGTGACTCTATAGGTCTCATAAATAGATTCAGTGTTTTTTCAAGTATCTAAGGTAGGAAGTAATCCATTAAAAAACACAAATGGTCTGGGCATAACTGAGGTGGTGCAAAATTCAAATGTTGAGCATGCAAAGGTTGGTCAGTGTGGTCAAAAATACCAATGCAAGGCCATCATAGAATATGTGAGTGTTCAGGTCAAAAATAACCAACATCTATGTGTATGTAGTATAATGGTTGGTCAGAGAAGGGTAATCTCCAAAAGCTAAAATTTTGGTTTGGGGGAGATTAGGTAATCTCCAAAAGTTAGGAAATTAGGTATAGGTGCTTAAATTTTTTAAAAGTGATACCTTGACTGTCGATGGTCATGATTTCTAAGATTGACTATCAATAGTCATCCTGACCATCAATGGTTAGGGTGAAACCCTAAAAGCATGGAATATAAAAAGTGAAAATGAAATTTCATTTTCACTTCTAACATTTTAACCTCCATTCTTTCATGAATTTTTGTGATTTGGTACTTTGGAATTTTTTGTGAGAATCGATTGATTTATTTGGTGAGGTGGCGATTAGTGATTGGTTAAAGGTGTTTATTGAGGTGATTAGTTGGGACCAGATATATAGGGTAGATGAGGATGTGGCTGAGTAGTAGGATGTAGTCTCTGACCTTTACAGTGATCAAAGAATGAGGTAGGGGGTGTTTTTAAAATTGATAGTTTAGTTTATTTGGGTGTGTTGGAGTTGAATTTGGGTAGGTTGTAGTTAGTTAGATAGGTTTTTATGGGTTTTGACCTAGGTGTAGGTTTGGGTATGATTTGAAAAATTAGTGGTTTGAAATTTGAAATTGGTGTAGTAGTTGGGTTGGTGATGGTTATAAGATATAAGTAGGTATTTTATTTTGGTTTTTTTTAATTTTGTTATAGTTTTGAGGTAGGTAGGTTTAAGGGTTTCACCATTGGAAGTCACACACAATGATCATAGATGGTTTGTGTATTTTAACATTTATCAAATATTGATATTTTACATGTTGTAAGAACCTATCATGAGTCAATCTTTTTGAGTGCATACCTTAAGGGGTACATCAAGAAAGGGGTGGGTAGACCTTTGGTGCTTTATAAGATAGTTTTACCTTATTAACACATTATTTCAAATCCAACTAGTTCCTGAAACCTTTTCCTAAGTTGTTTCTACTCCTTTATACAATTTATTAGTCTTTTTCCTCTTTCTATCCTTTTTCTCCTTGCTTGGCACCCTTTTGACCTATTTAGTACACTAGGTTAACCTAGTCAATCTAATGAGTTCTGGGGTAACTTTAGCTCTTTTGGTTTGTTTGCCTTCTAGTTGACCTAGCATAAAATTTAGGCGTTATCTTGAGAATGTACTAGGTCAACCTGATCAAACTAGTATAACTAACATTCTTGAAAATTTTTAGGGTAAGATACTCCTATATATAAAAGGTCATTCTAATCACTTTGAAAATATGAAATCAAGAGTTATTATTCACTTGAGCTTATTCACAATCTGCTCTTCCAACATTTTACTTGAGGAGTCTTACCTTAGGTTTCTTATTCTGGAGAATCTAGTCTTGCAGATGGCTATTGGATGCTTTGACATAACAAAGTGATCTTTATGAACCAAAACAACCTCTTAAAAATCCCTATTGGTCAAGGAAGAGATTGAATCCTGATGGGTTTACATTTAGGTAAGTATATTCTAACTTTGTTCTCCTCTCTTTTAGTAGATAGAAGTAGAATAAGTGTTGGCTCAAATAATATTAATCTTCATATTCTATGTATTAAGGTGTTACTCATACTTAATTTATTTAAAGTTCCATATACATATTTTATTTCTTTGCATCTAACCCCTTACATTGTGTCACAATATTTGGTGTGCACTAGATTAGTTTACTTTCTTGTAATTAGAATAGTTTACTTTCTCTTGTTTATTAACATAAGTGAAATATCAAATCATAGGACTATTTTAGGATTGTTTTATGATTATGTTAGATTATAGGCTTTAAATCCTTTTCTATCATGATATGTTGTGAAAAGTGATATAAATGATCCCTTAATCAAGCCTAGTGGATCCCCATATTGGTCATATTCCCACTTAACAAGTGTATACCCAATTAGAAGCGTAGGTGTGCTCTTTCTTATCTGATCTAGGATTAACTCATGTGCATTATTTAATTTTGATTACATACATTCTAATGAACCTGATGTGAATCAAATCTTTATTGGATTTGTTTACTTTTATTTTAATTAATTCATTATTTTATCATCATTTCTATCATATATTTTGACATACTGGTTTGATTTTGTTGACCCAGTTCTTTTTCTTTATACATAAGAACAAGTAGCTAGATCTAGTAGCTTGACCTAGTATAGGTTTATAACACTTTCTAAACTCTCAATTTAGCATACTAAGTCAACCAAGTTGACCTAGTGTATTTTTAGCCACTTTGTAGCAGTTCTTATATAACCTAATCAACCATCTCAACCTAATACAAGTTTTAGTTTTCCATATTTCTATATCAACATACTATGTCAAATAGATTGACTTAGTGTATTTCCAAACTTCTAGTCCAACCAACTAGGTATACCGAGTCAACCTAGTGTATTTTTGGCACTATTTTAGAAAGTTCATATATTACTTGGTAGACCAGCTTGACCCAGTTTGCTAATTTTGGAATAGTTTTCTCCAAGGTTCTTGATCAATTAGCCTTCTTCATTTCCATATCTAAACCATCAAGGTGAGTTTACATTATTTTATCTCTTTATATTCTCTAATTTCTTTTCAACTTTGCATCCTTCAAAATTACCTCTAAACAACCAACTAGATTGACTTGCTCGACCTAGATCTATGTCCTATTTGATATTTGAAACAACTAGGTTGACCTAGTTAACCTAATAGGTTTTCCAAACCCTATCTTCAATATTTCTAACTTGATACTCTCAACCTATTTTTGTGTGTTGTGAATATAGTGTTTTCACTATACCTTGTTTCAAAGTTGGAATTCAGCTTGTATTCTAATCACATCTTTATTTTCAAGTTTTTTGCATGCTTAGAATAATTCAATAATCTAATTAAGAAGTTTTTAATTAAATTCTTAGTTACACTATTTCTATTCTTTTGTATACACAACCAAATCACATAACATCAAAAAGCATTTTAACACTTGACTACCCAAGCCAACTTACTTGGATTTCATCACTAAAGAGGAAGCCAACTTGATACTTTAGTCAAGTATAAAACATGGTTAATGGTATATTTTAGCTAAGCACTCGACACCCCTATCATTGTGGTGTGTGAAGTGAGGGGGTAGGACCTAATACCAAGAATGTATCATTACCAATATAGTCCCTTTCATCTAAACATAATTGAGACCATCCATAGATTTATATCTAATACCTTAATTATAGCCAACTACCCCATCATTTAAAATTATTCTTAATAATCTAATTAATGTTCTAGGTTGACCAATGAGATAGCTTTACTTTCCAAGTTGTTTACTTTCTATTTGATCAATTGTGTGTAAAATAACTTGTATTATCCAATGTTGATGCAAGTTTTTTGCTTTGTGTGCATCAATTGAATTAGCCAACATCAATTCAGTTAATTGTGTGTTTCCTTTTATCATTTACTTTCTTAGACTAGCTCTAAATTATCTTGTTCCATTCATAAATTTGTCATCAATATTTTCCTTGTTCACTGTACTAGGTCAATCTAGTCACCCTAGTACTTTTTATAGCTTCTATACACTACACTAGGTTGACCTGATTGACCCAGTACAATCTGTAGACCATGTTTTTACATTAGCTTGATTTGGTCAACCCATTTCTATTTCTTACTTTTTCTATTTTTCAAGATAATTTCCCATTTCTTTAGTTTTGCATCTTATTCATCTCTATTTAGTCATAATGAGGTCTCCTATCAGAATCTTTTTGAATAGTCTTAATCCATTTAGACACTCTATGGGGTTCTCTTTTCTTCTTATGCTTTCCTATCTCTTATTCCTCTTTTTAGCTATTAGGGCATCTTGTGATGCCCATCCACACATTGATCTAGCCTTTGGGCCATCTTTTGATGCCCACACATATATCATTTTAGACTTTGGGGCATCTTTTGATGCCCATCCCTACATCCACTTAACCTTTGGTCTATCTTATGATTCCCATTCTTATTCTCCATTACATACTACCAAACTAATTCAACTCCAAGAAACCTTCTGAGACACATAGGCCTGTCTCTCACATGCTCACCACTGATATAACCATTAATGTACGATACATTTACTTACTATCATGTTATCTATATATATTTATCTAACACTTTTTATAGGTTACTTAAGCATGAGTCTCTCCCTCTATAATAGTTCCCTTTTATTCATAAAACTTTAGTCCTCTCTTTTGGTCTTTTGGTTTCTTGATGTACCATAGTCTTCATTATCTTATTTTTCATTCTTCCTTCTATTTAACAATTTTGATTTGGTTCCCCTTGGGCTTTTATTTTATGAGTTACTTTACAAGATAATAAATAGGATCTGACATCCCTCACAAAACCACCATATTTTACTTATTTTCCTTCTCTTCCTTCTGCTTACCAATGCTATTTGGGCATCATTTGGGTTTTTATTTTGTCAATTACTTTGTAAAAAAGGCTCCATCACTTTACTTTTCTCTTTCTTATTAGCACCCTCATGGGTCTCTCTTTTATGATCTACTTAGTAAGACCATAGATAGGATACAACCCTCATAAAATTACCATTCTTTTTATGTTATTGATCCTTATTCTTAAAGTTTAGCTTTTGCTTCTTTTGCTAGATGGAATTTGCATATCAATCTATTTTAGCATGTTTTCATTCACTTCCCTCTTTCTCATGATAAAGAATCACACATTTGTTATCATTGTATCCCTCTTTTCCCTTTTTCACATTTTTTTTTAATTTGAAGCAAATAAAATTGTTCCATGCGTCATTCTTCTTGATTTCCCCTTCCTTTCACCTCCACATTAGATAAAATAAGGTATAAGTCAAGAAAACACTTTTATTTCACCTGGATTATTCTTTGAAATTTCTCTCTCTTAGCAACCTTGTCCTAAGTTTTTAAATGAAAGTCATTTTTAGCACCCATGTTTGGTTTTCCAAATCTATATAGAGGAGAAATAGAAAATCCATCAAGAAAGTTAAAATCCAAATCATTTGAAACTAAATGCAATGATATATAAAAGGAAACATACAAATCTCAAAAGTCAAATTCACACCAAATGACATGATTACAAGCACATTTACTATATCTAATTAAAGCTTAAACTCCATAGTTAGGTTCACATAGAGTAGAAGTCATTTGGGGTGAGGCAGGCCAGCAGATTGGAATAGGGGATTTCAAAATAATCTATGATGCTACCTAATTTCCTCACATAAGTACCCAATCTTCATAGTAGATTGATGACTCTATAAGGGGTTTTGAAGAGTGAGGAACACATCATGGGGGGGAGGGCAGGGGCGGGGGGGCGGGGTAGGTCAATTTTACTTTTCATGCATATAGCCCTCATGGGATGATCTATATACTCCATTTGTTAACCTAAGACTTGTGTAGCTAAGATAAGTTATACTAAGTCCCTAAGGTAAATAGACGTCTTATTTTGACAAACCAAAATTGAGTGTCTTGAATTTGATAAAGAGTTTTCTCTACCTTGGTTTTTACTTCATTCTCCCCTCCACCCATTTCATTCCTCCCCCCCTTGATAGACAAATTGTGATTCCAAATCTATTTTCCCTCTTCTTTAATTTCTTCTTCTTCATTTCTTAAAAACATGCTAGCACTACTTTGATTTAATTTTATCTATCTTTAGATTCAAAACAACATGTTTGAGAAACTTTGGATCATATTCCTCACTTCATTTTACATTTACTAAAACATAATTTACTTTCCTTTTACCATCTATCATGATTTTATTGTCCTATTGTTAAAGATACTTAAGTTTGTACCCTTTTTCTATTATTGAGTGAGATGTGGATTGTTAGTATTCACTAGTCATTGTTGTTTTCCCTTTTATGCATTCCTTTTTTTTCCATTTTTGAATGAGATGTGGAATATTAATATTCACTCATAAATTTTGTTTTACCATTTATTTGTCTTACTTATCACTCCTTTTGAATATGTATCCTTGGCCTATATTAGTGACTTTGCCTTTTCTTACTTGAGATTTGCTTGTTTGAGTTTTTCAATATTTAATAGCCTTGAATTTTTGGTTACCCAATTTACTCTTGTTTGACTTGGTCATTTGGTATAACATAACACTTGTCACCTAGCTTGCCAAATTCCCAAGTACGCCTCATCCACATAGCACCAGTTATCTTGGCTTTTATTCTATTTCTTTTTGCTTCCTTAGTTTTGTTTTTTTTGGGTTTATCAAAAGCAATCTCTATGCCCACCAATATCAAAACTAAAAACATAGCTGACAATAATTCCTTGATAAAGGTAAGTCAAGGTATGCATCACATTTAATTTTTAGTTAGTTTTCCTTTTTGTCATCTACTTTTAGCTAGTTTGTGCTTTTTAAAATATTGCAACTTTTTTTATCATCAAAATTATGTGTGTCCTTATGTTATTTTTCAATGTACCATCCCCCTTTTACACCTTAGTGACACATGATGTGATTTGAGTGGGGAATATGTATACGCATAATATTTTTAACTTTTATCAAATACTAATGCTTTACATCTTTCAGGAACCCATCACGACTCAATATCTCTAAGTGTATGCCTTAAGGGATGTATCAGGAAAGGGGTGGGTAGACCTTTGGTGATTTACAAGATTTTTACCCCTTATTTCCAAAATTTCTCCAATCCAACTAGTTCCTAAAACCCTTTCCTATGTTATTTCTCCTCCCTTACACAATATTCTAGTCTTTTTCCTATATCTATCCTTATTCGACTTGGCACCTTTTTGATATGTTCAGTACACTAGGTTGACCTAGTTGACCTAGTATGTTTTGGGTTAACTTTAGCTCTTTTGGTTTATTTTCCTTATGGCTGACCTAGCACAAATTTTAAGCATTATCCTGAGAATGTACTAGGTTGAACCAATCAACCTAGTATAGCTGGCATTCTCAAACAAATTTAGGGTAAGATACTCCTATATATAGAAGGTCATTTTAGTCACTTTAAAAATATTCAATCAAGATTTATTATTCACTCATGTTTCTTCAAAATATGCTCTTTCACCATTTTACTTGAGGATTCTTTTCTTAGGTTTATTATTATTTAGAATCTAGCCTTGTGGATAGGTCTTAGATGCTTTGGCCTAACAAAGTGATCTTTATAAACCACAACCTATTACAAAGCCCCATTGGCCAAGTGAGAGATTGAATCATGATGGGTTCACATTCAGGTAAGTATATTCTAACCTTATTCTTCTTTATTTTAGTAGAATTAGTGTTGGATCAAATAATATTACTCTTCATATTCTATGTATTAGGGTGTTATACTTATTTTATTTGAATCTCCTTATACATATTTGATTGCTTTGCATCTAACCCCTCACATTATGCCACAAGCTTTGGTATGTAATAGACTAGTTTACTTTCTTGTTATTAGAATAATTTACTTTCTCTTATTTATTAGCATAAGTGAAATATCAAATCATAAGACTCTTTTAGGGTTATTGTGTAATTGTGTTAGACTGTAGGCTTTATAACCCTTCCTAGAATGATATGTTGTGACAAGTGATAAATTGATCCCCTAATTAGGTCTAGCAAATCCCCATATTGGTCATGCTCCTATTTAACAAGTGTATACCCAATTAGAAGTGTAGGTGTGCTCTATCTTATCTGATCTAGGATTGATTCATGTGCATCATGCAATTATGATTTCATATAGTTTGACCCATCCATCGTTGGTTAACTTTAACATTGATGGTTGAATACTGAGGTAAAAGGTTTTACCTGACCATCAAGAGTTTAGGCAAACTATCAATGGTCAAGTGTTTTTATGGGAGGCTATGTTTAAATGGAAAGTTATGTTAAAATGTTTTAAGTAGTGGTAGGGTAGTTTAAAATGATAATTATAAATTAGGTAAAGGTAATTTTTTAAGTAGGAATAATATGCTGGAAATGAGTTTTTAGAGTGAAGTGTTGGTGTGAAATATTATAATAGGTGTGAAAATGTTTGTGGGTATAGGTAGATGTTTGTGATAGAAGTATTAAGTGTTGGTTGGATAGATTAGGGTAGATGTTTAAACTGTTGGTGGGTGAGTGTTGTATAGATAATGTTGTAGAGGTAAAGGCTAAAATAAGATTATTTAAGTTAGTTTTAGGTTGATAAAGAGGTTGATGTAGGTATAATGAATGAGCAATGGTAATGGAAAAGTGTGTGCTAACTTGATATTTGGTAGGTATGAGACTAGATCTAGATGAGGGATTAGGTTCTAAGGATTTTTGTAGAGATCCATGGAGGGATGACTAATGATAATTAGACACACATGGAGGAGGTCAACTTAGGAGCCATGTGACATTATTAGTGGTTACTAATATATGCGATGATTATCATGACCCTCATCAAGAGATGGGATTCAACCACAAACACCTTCCTACTATTGATAGGAGAGATAACCATCATATTGGAGGATGTTTATAGGATTACATGATTTCCTATTGAATGGTAGCCTATTTATCACATTAAGAGTGAGGAGAGGGATGAACAAATGGAGCTCTTATATAGTGAGGATCAGGTCCATGCTAGGTGGCATTCAGGTGGTTCTGGTTATGGGTATAATAAAGGTCTCTATATGAGAGGCACTTGATGAAAATGATATAATGGTAGTGTCCTATTTCATGTCACATGATTCAAAAAGTGGATGATTTCCCTATCTACTAGTGGGAGTGTTGTTTAGGAAGATGTTATTCAAGTGGGCACCAGTTTTGTTAGTTAAAATTTATAAGGAGATATAGGGATTCTAATCTCATAAGAGATATGGGATTAGTGTTGTATTTATTCTCCATTATTGAGCATATGAGTACATTCAAGTTTTAATACCTTTGGGGTTACCATGAGTTTTAATAACCATCACACTTTATCTTTGTAGAGTTAGAGGTGGATCTACGAGAGGAGAGAGAGGGTAAGAGTGAGTTCATCCCATTTGATAGATTTCAAAGGTAGTATGGCCTTATTCAAGGGATTCTAAATCCTTTATTGAGGTACAAGAGGGAAGATGTAGAGTTTTTGTTACTAGAGCCACAACTTATAGATGTAGTATTAAACCATGAGGAACTATTTGTAAGAGTAGGGATAGATGATGTTAGTTTTGTTGATAGCTATGCAAGATGGTATTAGGACATTTATGTAATATCACATTTTGGTTGGGATGATGGGGGAAATAGGCCATGGATGTGGATCTATCTAGGGTATAGGAACAAGGTAGTGGTTAAGATAGATAGGTAATAATAACATTGGTAGATACATAGGATCATATTAAAATTTTATAGGAATAGGTGGCCACATTTTAGGGCTAGATTGAGAATTTTTAGGGTTAATTTTCCACTTTGATCAGAGAGGGAGATCAGGTGAGGACCTCCCTAGCTTTGGTGATCTAGGAGAGGGATATAATGAGGTAGAGGGTAGAAGTAGTAGTAGCACTTATAGGAGTGCCACCAGGTATGATTATTATGACATGATACTTGGCCATGGTTAAGGATTTGAGGTACTATTAGTCTATAGTGTTGGCACAGTGTCTAGAGCAGTCAAGATGGGGAGAGTACAGGGATAACTTAGTAGGTGGACTAACTATGATAGATCTAGGATAGTGGGCCTCTATAGTGAGTGGACATATAGGCATCCTAGGGGGACCACCACTAGATGGTATTACAAGTGTAGGAATAAGAGAGAGTGGTAGTGGTACCCCAAGGGAATGATATGATATGATATGTAGGTATACATGATTTTTATACCAACCTACATGTTAATGATGCAATATGTACATGAGAAAGAGAGATGATATTCATGTATTATTTATTTGATGGACATGTTGTCTATGATGATGTTTTATGATGGTCATGATATAGATGTGATGTATGTTTCATGATATATATATTTGTGTGTGTGTGTGTGTGTGTGTGTGTGTGTGTGTGTGTGTGTGTGTGTGTGTGTGTGTGTGTGTGTGTGTGTGTGTGTGTGTGTGTGTGTGTGTGTGTGTGTGTGTGTGTGTGTGTGTGTGTATGTACGTATATATGAATTATGTTCATGGTTCATGGTTTAATGTTTTGATGTTTTGGATGCTTTATGATTTATATGATGTGGACTTAGTAGCTTAAGGCTTGTGATGATTATGGATGATGCTTTTTTTTTTGTTAATGGATATGATGATGAATGGTTTGATTATGGTTATTAAAATTTTTATGATATGATCTTATATTATGCTTGATGATAGATGGATAGGATGATACTTATGATAGGTAGATGATGTATAATATGGTTCATGATGTTTGGTCATAGATAGATATATGATGTAGTTCATGATGTTTTGATCATTATTGATGTTTTTTGTTTTATGATCATGGAGATGTAATGTGATTATTGTTAAGGATGTAATGAAAACACATAAATCAAGTTAGGTAATGAAATAAATGTGGGAAATAGAAATGAGAATCATGAGACGTATGTCTACATGAACCAATGATAAGAGAGTAAGGAAAAATCATGATGCCTTTTCATAGGTAGGGTCCTAATAAAACCAAATTTAGATTAGATTAATGAACATAATCCTTTCAAAGACTTTGCATTATCATGCTTGGGTTGATAAAAAGGTGTCTTGATCACATTATGTCAAGTAAGCTCATAATCCCTTGATTTATAGATATTGTAAAGGGGGAAAATGTGAGAGGTAAAATGTAAATGGGTGGATAGGTAAGGTAACCTTATGTGAGTTAGTTTTCCCATTCTATAGGTGACCTAAGAAAAAAAATAGACAAGTCCATGTCTTAGTGCAAGGTGAAGACTAGTCGATATGGGAAGTCTACTAATGCTAGATATGAAAGATGATTACAACTTTCTTGAGATAACTTATATTGATTTGATATAGGTTATTTTATTTATTTATTTTATTTTTATAGGTTATGAAGCTAATAAATGTGGGATGAAGCTTCAAATGATTGATTTTGACCCATTTGTCTTAGCCATCCTTTAAGGGATTGGTCTAAGTTTAGGTTTGTATATTTGGTAGATGTCCTTCAAGGGAGAAGTCTATCTTTCAAGTAATTTTAATATTATTCTTGGTAGTTTTCCTTCAATGGATTAGTCTTCTATGCTAAATACATGTGACCTAAGTGATATTTTGGTATCCCAAAATGTTTTGATGCAAGGTTTTAGACATTAACAAATCTAATTAGGCTTAGAGGTTTACCTATATGAGGAAAAAATCTTAGCACAAGAAGGTAATAAGAGGTGAAAGGGTTAGTTTTTAGAGACAAAATATCATGGGATTCCATCTTGTTAGAGATGAAAAGTATCCATGAGAACCATGTCATGGGTAGAGCTATGGTACCCATATTTATGATTAAGATATGACTATGATGGTTAATCACATGGTTCTAAGTTGTAATTAGTTGTCCTTAAAGGGAGAGGGATAGGTAGGTGAAGGTGAAAATATTGTAAATGAAGGGATGAGATTAAGTTTGACAAGTATGTGAGTTTGATCCCTTTCTAGCAAAAGAAAAGATGTAGATGCAAAGTATTGAGAGGCTCAGGCTTTAGTTTTCCTTTGAGGGAGGATAAATGGTAAGTTATTGATCCATACTTATGGGTTATGATGTAGTGTCCAAACTAATTGAAATAAACCTTTATTCTTTTACTTTTCCCCATATTGGTTACATGTTGGTTTTCCTTTAAGAAAAGGTCTCCGATATTGAATTCTCATTATTTTAGGTGTTTATTATAAGTGCACTTAATTCATTCTTAGTAGACATGAAGATAGTTAAGTGATATGGGGTGATGTTCATCAAGTAGCTCAAGTCATGATAAAAACTCTTGATGATAGTCACTCTCAAAAATAGTGTCTTATAAAGGTATATAAAGAGAGGGAATCTAGACTTTAAGAGGCAAGACTACCTTTACTTTGAAGACTAGAGAAAAAGGGGAATCACCCATAGAGGTTTGAATGTTAGTTGAATAGGCTCATAAAGTGAAAGGGATGTGTAAGTGCCAATCCTAACCTGAAGCACTTACTACATTGGTCAACATTTCATTAACGGATTTTTTATAGGCTTCCACCTATCCATTTTCTTATGGATAGTAAGGTGAGGAAAATATTAACTTGATGCTAAATTCATTGTAGAGACCTTGGACTTGATTATTATTTAAATATTTACTATTATAGGTGATTATTTTATGGGTAACACCAAAATGATAGATTATGTGATGGTTGATAAAGTTGACTATCTTATCAGATTTGGTTAAGATGAGAGGAATAGATTCTACCCATTTAGTGAAATAATTGATGGTACTAATGATGAATTGGTGTCATTGTGAATAATGAGGGTTGATTTCCCAATGATATCGATTCCCCATTATGAGAAGGGCCAATAGTATTTAGATACTTGTAGGCCATTGACAGGTGCATTATGTAATTGGTGTGTTGTTGGTGTTTAACACACTTGTTTACATAATCACAATAGTCTTAGTTAAGGGTGGGATAATAGAATCCAAAGTGAAGGATACATCTAGAAATAACTAAAACACTAAAGTGTCCCCCATAGATTTTTTAATACATTTCATTGATAACATGGGAAGTTTCAAGACTATATAGACAATGGAGAAGGAGGTTTTTGAAGCCACTCTTAAAAAGGATTCCCCCTAGTATGGTGTAATGAGAGTTACTCTGAACAAATCCTCTTCAGGCATTCCTAGAGAGGTTAGGAGGAATGATGTTTAGGTTGAGGTAGTTGAATTTTTATTCATACCAAATGTCAGATGAAGATTGTTATACACTAAAAAAGGTAGGAAGGGTGGAATGGATATAATAAGGTGTAATAAAGTAATGGATGGTAATAAAGAGTTTGGAATTAGAAGGCTGAGATGGGGATTTGGAAGTAAGGGAAGCCATTGTATCTATGAACTTATAGGTAAATCATGGAATAGACTAGAAAAGGTAATGATCAAATGATGATAATAGTACATCTATGAGTTATTTGTACTTTTGAAAGATATCATTCATACACTAGTAGATTTTGTTGACCTAGTTCACCACAAGTTTGGAATTGCCAAAGATAGTAATGGTTTTAATTCCCAAGGCTAAAGTATTTGGAAACCTATAACTAGGGATTCATACTCAGCCATATTGTTGGTGCATTCAAATTCAAGTTTAAAGGAAAGAGGAAGAGGTTCATCATCAAGGGAAACAAAGATAACTTTGACTCCCCTACCATGATAGCATTTGGAGCCATCAAATAACGTGGTCATTTGGTAGGTTGGGTCCTCTTGAGAAAGAGTCATGATGGACTCATTAGGAAAAGCAAGAGGAAGTGGTTAGTTGTTAGGTAATAGAGATCTAGCCAATTGGTCAATAATGAATTTTCCTTTAGTTGACTTATATTGAAGGAACTCAATATTAAACTCAAATAAAATCATGAACCACTTAGCCATATGCTGGTTTTGGTATGGTTTAGAGTGAATGTACTTGAGTGGGTCAGTATTAGTGATGACACAGGTTTTGTGATTAATAAGGTAATGATGAAGTTTAGAAGCTACAAAGACTAATGTGAGATAAATTTTCTTAGTATGGGTGTAACGATTCTCATACTCTATAAGTGTTTGACTTATGTAGTAGATATCTTTCTCTTTGTTTTTTTATCATGATGAGCAACCATTGCCCCTAAAGAATGGTTAGTGGTGGATATAAAAAGGTAGAAAGGTTGGTCCTCTTTAGGTGGGGTAAGAACAGGTGGAGAAATAAGATATTAGTTTAGTGAATTAAATTCTTGTTGATAGTCCTTGTTCCACTTAAAATATTTTTCTTTCTTAAGAAGATGGTGAAAGGGTTGACATATATCTGATAATTAAGAGATGAAATGATGGATAGATTGGAGCTTACCTTGTATGCTAAAAAGTTGCTTGAGGTGGGTAGGAGGAGGCATCTCCAAAATTCCTTTGACTTTGGTAGGGTATACTTCATTTCCTTGAAGAGAGATAATAAATCCAATAAGATTTCCAAGAAGGATCCCAAAATTACATTTCTTAGGGTTGAGTCTGATGTGGAAATGGATTAGGCATTCAAAGATGATTGTGAGAATGGCTAGGTGATCTTTGAGATGTTTATATTTTCCAAGGAGATCATACACATAGTCCTCTATGATTTTATGGATTATATCATGGAAGATGTAGGTCATCACACACTTGTAAGTTGTTCTAGTATTATTTAAATCAAATGGCATGACTCTATAGAAAAAGGTTCCCTATGGGGTGATGAAAGAAGTTTTATGTTGATCTTTGGAGACAATCAAGATTTTATTATATCCTGAGAAACCATCCATGAGAGATAACATCTCATGGCCAGCTATAAGATCAACAAGTTGGTAGTACTAGGTAAAGGAAATTCATCATTTGGGCAAGTGAGGTTGAGTTGATGAAATTTTATATAGAGATAAGGTCCCCATGTGGGTTTATTAATAGAAACAATGTTAAAAATCCATTGAGGATAATTGATGGGTTGGATGAAGTTGACAGATAATAGATGTTGAAGATCTTATTTGACTATAAGGGTGATGTGAGGGTATCTCCTATGAATCTTTTACTAAACAAGCTTAGCATCAAGATGGGTGAAAATGTTATGGAGGGATATAAAAGGGTTGATTCTGGGCATATCTTGATAGGAAAAAAATGCTATACTATGGTCACAAAGGAAAGAAGGGTAATCTTGTTGCTTCATAGAATCTAAGGATTGATAAATCTTGACAATGTGAGGGTTATATTGAGTACCCAAGTTGACATCAATATTGGATTCATTCAACATGGTTTGGTTCTCAAGAGGAAGGGATTTGTGGATAAAATAATCCCTTGCACTAAGGTAGGTGAGAATAGAATCATCATCCTAATGTTGGATGGTATTGATGGTAGGACAATCATTTTCTACTAGTTTAGGATGGATGAGAGTAAGAATTTTAGTTTAGCCATCCTTTTGATAAGTTAGGGGGCCTAAACTAACATTATTGATAAAAAAAGGTTATGTGGGATGATATAAAAACCCTTTAAATTTGAAGGAGATGGGGTTGGTTAGGATGGTATATCCTCATTGATGGTGGTGATGGGTTTAGGTGAGGTGGTTTCTTCTAGTGATACAAACCCAAGGCCAAATAACTCATGAGGTTTTTAGGTTTTTATGGAAGGTAACTCATGAGGTTCATGATCATAATAGATTTGGAAAAATCCTTTCCAAGCACACCTATGAAGGTATAGTTTGTCAAATGCCAATTTGTTAATATAGGAGAAGTCAAAGGTGAATGGTTGAGTGATAGAGGTGTTGGTGGAAGTAAGAAGTGGATGATCAAGTCCCCCATAGATAAAGTTAGTTTTATTGTTGAGAGGCTTGAAAGGGATGATAGTTCTAATTTTGGGGTCATAACTAAGATCATGGGTGAGGTTCTCATACTCTTCAAGAGTAAGGAAAGCATCCAAGGCTAAAAGAAGATAATCCCCTAGTGAGAGATGTTAGAACATGGGATATAAGGGGTCCTCTATGGGGATCTAGGAAGAAGGGATAGAAGATATAGTTGAATCTTCATCGATGTCAAGGGTGGAGGTGTTGTTGGTTTTGGTTAGTGAGGTGGTTGAAGGAGGAAGAAGAACATCATTGGGTTGATATGTCATGTTCTATGAGGCAAAAGGACTAGGGTAAGCTCTTATGGCAATAACTTGACCTTCATATTCAAATTTGACACAATGGTGTAAGGTAGATGGGACACAACTCATGGCATGGATCTAAGGGAATCCAAGTAAGATGTTTTTATTGGAAATATCCCTATACAATGTAAAAGAGTTATAAAATGGTGTGATTTCCCAAATGGATGTGGAGGATGACTATCCCCAAGGTAGTATCCATAGTGTCATTAAAGGAGTGGAGGACCATTTCAATTTTTGACATGATATTATTAGGTAGTTGAAGTTGGTCATAAGTATGAGAGGAGATAATTTTAATTCTAGCTCATTCATCAATCATCACCCTTTTGATGCAAGTTTTATTGATGTATGTAGTGATAAAGAGGGGAGGATCATGATCTTATAAATGGCTAGAAGGTATTTCAAAATATTTGAAGGTGATGAAGGTAGAAAGTTAAAGGGCTTTGACAAAGGATGCAAGAGGTTGAGGGTCTTTTAGTTAAGCCTCTATCAATTGTAAGGCATTTGTCAATGCTTGATAGTGATGGGGAAATGTGTTAATTAGTTCATAAAGGCTCATCTTCGTCAATGTCTAGTGAGGTTGTTTTAGAACTAATTACTAGATAGATTTAGAAAGGTTATAAGGATAGGCACCCAAAATAGATATTTTGGGTTTTGGAGAAGGCAAAGGTGAAGGTGAGGGTTTTTGGTTTCATCTAGAAGGTTAAGGGGTAGAATATTATGTCCATGGTATGGACACTTTTGTTTTTCCCTTATCCTTTTGTTGGGTCTAACATTAGGTAGCCATATGGATAGTGTGGATTAAGGGAGGTGTTAGTCTAGATGGTTGCTTCAGTTCCTCCTCACTTTCAAATAAGATTGGAGGAGTAGGTAAATGTTAGATAGGTTTAGTTGGTGGTTGGGTTAGTAATGGGCTCAAGGGAGGTTCATCTGATAATGGATCATCCTTATCCCATAAGTTATAGACAAGTGTTTGGAGATATTTTTAATTCTCTATATCATGTCCAAGAGTCCTATGGTATGAGAAAATCAAATTTTCATTGAACCATGATGGTTTAAGATGTGAAGGTTTGAAGGGTTTTATAGGTTGTAGGGTTAAGGAAGAGGTTTTAAACAAATTTTATAGAATGGTCGAGTAATACTCAATCAAAGGTATTGAGGGTGTTGGGTTTTTGGTTTTAGGAGTGGGGGCCTTCTTAAGAGTAAGCTTCACCCTAAATTTTGTAGGTGGTGGAAGGGTTTTTGCAAGTGGTTTTAATTGGGATTGTTTGGTTATGTTTGGTTTGGAAGTGGAATATTTAGAGGTGGATGATGTGGGTTTGGTGATAGGTGGGAAGGTAGAGGTAGATTGGTTAGTTAAAAATGATGGAGAGTTCATGATTTGGTGGAGGTAGGTGTAGGTAAAGAAAAAGGAGAAGGTTTACTAGATTATGAATAGGTAATGGGGATAGTAGAGGGATGGGGCCATAAGTTAGAAGTTAGGTTGGAAGGAGGTGGTATAGTTCTAGTTTTAGGTGGGAGTTTGGTTGGTTCCACCTTCTTAGTTAGTTTGGTTGGGGTTTTCTATGGTAGACTTTAAGGGGTTAGGTCCAACTTTAGAGATGGGTCAGCAAGGTTAGATGTAGGAGTATTCCTAGATTATTCATGGGCTTGGTTATGTAGAGATATTACTTTAGCCTACAATTTCACCTTCTCTTTGATTTAAAAATTGTAAAGCTTCTCATAACAACTATTCTGCCTATAGCAAAATTCAATCAAATGACATATTATAGATATATTCTCTATCTAGTTAAATAATACACCATTAAAAGCAACAAAGTGTTCCAAAAACATCAAACATAGTTTAAGGACACACCTCCATTCATCTTACACTTGAATATCAATGCAAAATTCTTGATTTTCATCAAAATCAACACTCAGTCATAACTCATCACCTCTGCTACAGGATACATAATTTTTCTTGGGAGGCCCTCAACATAAAAGGTGTCTTTGATACACACACACACACACACACACACACACACACACACACACACACACACACACACACACACACGATTAATTATACCACAAACAATACTTGATTTATTTTTGAGAATAATAAATGTAGTTATTCACATAGGTGTTTATTATTTGGACAAACCTAGTCAGTATATATTCTTGAATGACCAACATAGGTCTCTTCTCCAAAACCCTCATAGAGGGTCTATTCATGCACACCTCTGATTACCAAAAGCTTGGTCACTATTCCCTATGATTCATAGTCTTATCAAACATTCAATAAAATTTTAATTTTCATTAGATATCATTTTCAACAACATTCAAAAATACTAATATAGTATGTAAGATAGAAGAATTAACACCCACAATAGGGGTCTACACAATGAACTTAGGTTAATTTTCTTATATCTCCTCAAGTAGATTAATGCATTATAATTTAACCTTATTAATAAAAAAAAGGATGCTCATTTAAACACTATCTTAAAATAACATAAATAACCATGATTAGATTCTATTGATGATTAATATTGTAAACATATAGTCTAGAATCAAGAAAACTTGATTATATCCAAACCATGATTTATGTGCTATTTATCAAAAATAGAGGTATTTATTAGTTCTTATTCAATATAAATTTCACATTAATCATTGGATTCAAACTTATCAATTACCATTATAGTTATATTGAAGCCTTAGTTTAATTCAAAAATGACATACATAGACATGCACATGTTTTGGTAGACCTTCTTTCCATGATAGTCATGTTTTCCCTATTTTTATTCACACTTATCACTCCTAAAAATTATCTCCCATTATAAAATAATTATATCCGATTAAAAAAAGGACTCTAAATCAAACTCTATAAATTTTTATTTAATTAAGAAACATCTAACATCTCCCAACCACATAGGGTGGTGATGTTTAGACTATCATCTCACATCTCCAATAGGACATAAATGTTTAAAACCAATATTAAGACCTTTAAAAGACAAAAAAAAGTCATTTAAAACTTTTTTTCTCAATTATAATTCTTCAAGACTCACTTAGACTCATTAAAACATCATAACAATTTGAAATTCCCTTTTGGCAAGAAAACTTCTCATGATCACAAATTCAAATTTTCTCCTTCCTAAGACACCTTCTAAATTATTTATGAGAATTCTAATATTACCATACATCATTTTTTTAAAAAGGCATAAGTTTTTTTGAAAAATTTGGATGAAGGTGGGTTGGATGGTTCTCTTATGGTTTTGTTGGGAGAAGTATTTAGTGAAGGTATTAAGGTAATGATTGGTTGGATTGTGGATGAAAGTGAAGTTGAAGGTTCAAGTTTGTTTCGGTAATGGAGGCAAATATGATGCCATAAAGTGGATCTATCTATATTAGGTTAAGATGTAAACTCTAGACTTTACACTAATCTATAAAAAGGCTTGTAAATGGGTTTGATTCCTTCTTCATTAGTTTCAAATGTTAAGCCCCTAGGTGGAGGTGAGGAAAGGGTTTCTTCATAAATGTTCTTAGTGGGAGGTTGCAATGTTTTGGAGGAATTATCCTCCATGAAAAGTGTAGGTAATATAATTTCTTCCTTTGTATTGGTTTCCAAGGAGATAGTGGTTGGTTATAGGATAGAGGAGGAAGGTTTAATAACCTCAAGTGAAGGGATGGAGATGGTTGTTTCCTTTGTTTGGATATCCAAAGGAATGGTAGGTAATTTAACCACTTCAATAATTGGAGTGGGTGAATATGTGGTTGAAGTGATGGTTTCCTCCTTTGGTATTTCTATCAAAGGAGATGTGGATAGGTCCATGGTCTCATCAAGCAAAGAAAGAGGGGTGGTTGCTTCCTCTATTTGGGTGTCTGAAGCAATAGAGGGTGATTACACCACTTCAATAAATGGAATGGAGGAAGGAGTATATGAGTTAATGGTCTCATCAATGATAGGTTCACTAATAATTACATTAATTATATGGACCTCATGAGTGTGAGATGATTTTGGTTTATTATCATCATAGTTGGTGGAAGGGGCATGGTTGGGAAAAGGCTTACCAAAGATGTCAAGAGAATGATTTGGAGGTGATTTGGTATTATAAAATTATAGTTATCCCTTATTAATCATGTTTTGGAAAATATTTTTAAAGGTATTACACATAATAACATCATGCCCAATGATGCAATGGAAAACACAAAGATCATTCTCATTATACCAATTAGGTGTAGGGAGAGAGGAATAAAATTATTATAGAGGTTTTATTGGAGGAAGTTATATAATATTTGATTTGAGTAATTTATCCAAAACTAAAGCATATAACTCCCTTATTGGAGTATATTATTTTAGGGTAACATAGTTTTTGTTTTAGTTTGTTTGGTTGGAAGAGTTAGAGGAATCAGTTGGGTTGGGTTGGTTGACATTTTATGGTGGAGAGGTTTTAAGGACAATCAATTTGGTCAATACATTTTATTTGGTATTTGGATGGCTAGGTTTATTGGTGGTTTTATTAGAGGAAGGGTCATTGGATTTAAAAGCTAGAAATTTTGTTATATAGTTTTAATTTTCCCTCATCAATGGCTTTAACTTCTAATTTTTGTGCCATGGTGAAAGACTTATCAAAAGTTTGGAAAGTTTGAACTTGAAGAGTCTATAAAATATCTTTGGTACACCCCTATGATAATAATTCAATCAATTCAGGCTGGGGTAAGGAGAAATAAAGTTGGTTGAGAAGACCTATCCATCTAGCTACAAAGTCAACAATCGACTTATCATCAAATTGCCCAATGGAATAGATGTTAGTAATAGAGACCTATATAAAAATGTTGATAGAAAAGTGATCTAAATTTTTTTTGTAAAGTTGAGAAAAGGAAAATATGGAGTTTTTGGTGAGAGAATTGTACCAATCTAAGGCTTTTCTAGATAAATATATGGGGGAGGTATGAAGGAGAACAACATTGCCATATGTAATCAAATAAAAAGAATCATGAAATGCTCTCAAGTGTTTTTGGGGGTCCTCCTTGATTTGGAACTTGGAAAACTTGGGTATTTCCCATTGAGTAGGATAGGATCATATAGGTAGATGGACGAATAGGTTTGTTATAGATTTGATCAGAAGATAAAAAGTTATGGGCCTCAAATATAGATGACTCCAGGTTAGCTATTTTGTCCATTAACATTTTGATCAAATTCATTTGAGGTTGTGAAGATCCATAATTATTTGGTAAGTTTGGTTGAGTTTACGTGGTATCAATATATGGATAAGTGGTAGAGGGTTGAGAAGATACCCCAAATTGGTATGTGGTCATTGTGGGTTAGGATGGTGCCACATAAGGGTTGATGGGTACAAAAGGTTGGGTATAAGGTGATATGTATCCTTGTGGATTAGGGACATATTGGTAATATGTCATGGGTATTTTTTGGTGGATTTAAATGGGTTGATTTGGAGGTATGGATGGGTTGGTAGATGGTTGGATTTGAGCAGTAAATCTTATGTTAATAGGTAGAAGGTTAGGAGGTATAGAAAGTACCAGATTTTGAAGAGGGGTGGAAATTGGTGGATTTATATTAATAAGGGGAATGGTTTAAATAGAGGTATAAGATACCCCCATGGTGGATGAGGTATGGGTAACAAGATTTGAGGTTACCACTATGTTAGAGGTGTTGGCTAGTGTAGGAGGTGTTTGGCTATTGGTTAGGATGTTGTATTGGGTTTGGGTGGTTGTATTGGATGGGATATTGTTAGAAGAATATTCTTGGGTAATAAAAGGTTGGGTAGAGGTAACACCAACCATAAGAGGGGGAAACATACCATAAGGTGGTTCCTTAGAAATAACAAAAATAATAGGGGTAAAATGAGCTAAGGTGTTAAGGTAATGTTCAAGGGCCATAAGGTTATTATCGTAGAAGGTAGTAAAATCCAAATCAGCCTCAATAACTATCTGAGGCATAAAAGGAGTGAGATAAAGATGAGAAAAACTCTAAAAATCTAAATTATACTCCATGGAAGAAGAGGAAGAGGAAGATGGTGGTTTTTGGTTGGTTTGATTCCTCAACTAATATTTGGTAAAGACTGAGAGGAGTAGAAAATAAATGATGAAAACCAACACCTCAAACAAAAATCAAGCAAAATTAAAATAATATCAAGACAATCCAAACATACACTAGAAGTGCATTTAATACTTAGGATTCTTTTTTATATCAATTTTGGCTTATGCCTCAAAAAGTGTGAAGAATAAATTGGTTTGTAGATCAAGTACTAAAGAGAAAATATAAGGTTGTTTTTAGGTTGGTTTAGGTGCTAAAAAAGAAGAATTTATATTAAAATTCAATACATGGTTTGATATTGGGGCCTATGCCCTTCCTTCACACACCACAACAATAATGGTGTCAGGTGCTTAGCCAAGATATACCATATTTTAGATTTTATACTCAACTAGAGAGCTGAGTTGGTTCTCCCCTTGGTATTGACCTTTAAGTGGGATTGCTGAGAAAGGGTAAGGTTTACCGCTAGGTGATGAAATCCAAATCGGGCCTTGTCTCAATTTTGTTTTGGTGTGTTGATTGAATATATGGTCTGGTAAAGTGTGTGATATGATGATTGAAAATATGATTAATTACTTTTCTTTTAAGTTACTAGATGAACCAAAAAAATCAAGAAATTAATGTATGTGAGTTTTATTTTAAGTCTATAAGAAATTTTAGATTTTTTTGTATGAGTAAATAATAAAGGAAGAAAGAAGGGGAACCTAGATGATGTTAGGGTCCCACCAAGGGTGTCAAAATGTTTCTCTTAATTTCTACTCATTTCTTAATTTTGGAAGAAGATAAGAAACTAGCAATAAGGGAATGGTAGAAATAACTAGTTGGTGATGCACATGTAATCCAAAAAAAATGGAGAAATCCTCTTTAGATTGGAAGTAATAACCTATAAATAATAAAGTAATAACTAAGGGGTTTTTAGCAAGATAGTTGGGTGGACTTCCTAGTGTGAGCTAGATCCAAGAAGCATAAGCTTGCTAGGAGGTTGTCAATCCACTCTTAATAACAATCAAGTTGAAAGAGATAAAATTAAGGTACTTGCATAAAGTAAATGAAATGTAATACAAGAAGAAAGTAGAATTATTGTTAAATAAAATGAAAAAATTTAACAAAATTAGGTCAATACTCATGCTAAAGTGCATGAAATCAGGTTTAGAAAATCAAAAAATGGTTTCTGAATAGGTAGGAACACAAAAAGTTAGGTTTGGTTGGTGTTAAGGGGATAAAAATAAATTGTTGTTATTTTCTACCATAATGACCATCACTGGTTGGTTTAACCATCATTGGTTAATATGACCATCACAAATTGGGTAATTTTCAGTGGTTGGAGGTGACCATTGATGGTTGTGCTAACTATCAATGATTGCCTATGGATTCTAAAGATTGATAAAAAATAAGTTGGAAAATAGGTGAATGATATGATAAGGGTTTTGTTAAGGATTTAGAATTTGGGAAATAAGGTATATATAGGTATGATCAGGTTAGGTAGGTTAGAAATCAAATGAAATAAAGAATAAGTAAAATATACCTATAGCTTGCTAGATGGCTAATAGTTAATGACTAGAGTAATTTTGCCAGAGTCATAGTACTTTGGCCTCAAAATAAAATTTGACAGAGGTTCAAGTCTCTTTTGTTGTTATTGAGTTTATGAAGGAAGACTAGATTCTAGAAATCTTGAATACATATATGTAAGTTTGTTTGTGATCATGGATCCATTCTACCTCCTACTCCACTCCTTTTATAGGTAAAGAGAGATGGAGGATAAAAGGCTCCCTAGAGGATGAGGTTGCTGATTTTGATGTTTGGGATTTCATTAGCACCACATAAGGTGAACATATTTAATTATGCCTCATTATCTCGCACATAACTAATGATGGGTTAGAGGGGTGAGGACCTAGCCATCAATGGTCATGCTAACTATTGATGGTTAAGATGACCATTAATGGTCATGTGTTCAAAGGATAATGGGTCAAGGTGGGTTGAAAGAGGTAGGTTAAGGTTCATGTTAGTAAGTTAGTTTATTTAGCTAAGTATCTAACTAGACTTAGGGTCTAAAGGGTTGGTTAGTGGGTTGATAAGGGTTGGGTGGTCCCTAGAGAGTCTTGAGGCATTTTGATACCTATTATAGTTTTCTAATGTCTACAATAGTTATTATTCTCCAATATTTTAGGATTAACCTATTATATGAATGCCTATCAACATATCCATCCTTAATTCAAATGTTAATTTTACAAATAAATTATGGTGATCTACTAAAATACCTTTATATTTTTTTTAAACTTAACCAAAATTTCATTTTACTATTTATCTATTAAAATAATACATTAACATACACATCGATTTCATGCTTAACTTATTGTACCATCATAAATATTAGACAACCAACCTAACACAAGTTAATTAGGAAAAAAATGTTTATATTTACAATGTAATTCTAGTAAATTAAGAACAAATTCAAAATATACATTGGTCTTATCTAGACTCAATTGCTATAATAAAATAAAGGAAATTTAACAATACTAATAACCACCACTAAAAGGTACAACATGATATAATATATTAAATACATAAGTATGCCAACAACCTTATCTATGTTAAGTAGTAAAATATAACATCAAGTACACATTAGTACGAATGATAATCTATAAATCGTATCTATAGAATAGTTTAGTAGCCATGAGTAAGCATTAAATACTAGTTTAGATCAATGGTAAAAAGGGAGATAATCATCTTGATGTTTTATCTTCAATCACAGACCAATGGTCCCCCACACACCTCCCCTCTAAGAGTGGACCTTACCATCATGAAGGTGAAAATAATGATGAATCAAACATCTAGAACCATCTAAGAATAAGTGTGAAAGTATAATCCATATCAAATGTAAATAGTCATATAGACCACATTTATGCCTCTATCTAATATAACCTCAAGAAAACATGTAAAATAGAAGTACAATGTATACAACTATAATATCATTTTATCCAAATCATTTATAGTAATTTTGTTTTAAAATAATTTGGGTCATTGTCTACATAAGAATTACTCTCTTCTTTAACATCTAATCATTTGTATAACTCTTTGCAAATTGATGATGAGTAATTTAAAATAAACGTTCTATTTATCACTCATCATCCCTTGGATAAGAAATATGATCTTAACTAATACTTAATTTATTTATATAGTGCAATGCAGTTGAAATCACATAACATAATTTATCCTAATATTTATTAATCATATAGGGACTACTCAACAAAATGCTTTATTAGTGTATAGTTCAAGAAAGAAGTCAAAATCAAATAGTGTTTTCCTATACAATTCATTCCTAAAACTAGCTAAAATCTCAACTTATTCCAAAAATATATTATGTAGAATAATTTATTATTTATAAATACATAATACTTAGCAATCCTTAACACAAATTTCCTCATTATTATATCACATACATCCCAATCCTTTGAGATACAACAACACCAATAGGCATCCATTCATAAAACTAAGAGCTTTAATGTTAAAAAAATACCAAATTACATAACTTATTACCATCCAAGTACTTCTATGATAAAAATGACAATCAAAAAATTCAAACAATAATATGTTACCTATTAATAATCAATTTAATACTTCACAATATCTCTATAATAATAGTCATGACCATAATGCCTAAACAATACCCATTACCTATCCTAGAATGTAATTTATAATTATAAGGTTATAATTTTTATAAATTGATAAGACTACTATACCAATAATCAAGTAAATCTTAACTCAAAATTGGGTTAATTTTTTTTACTATGGGTTTTTAGTTTTTTAGGACAACAATCTACAAGTCTATAGCTTTAGAATCAACATAACCAATTTAATAAAGACCTTACAAACCTTATTATTTTATTTTTATTCTTTTTGACTTTATTTATTTCATAATGAAGTTTGTATCAATGTTTAATAAAGATGATATCACTACACAAATTTCATCATAGTCCAACCAAATTCTTAATACAACTAAGAAAAATTTAGTTCTTTATATGTTTCCAAGGTTTAAAATAGTTTTAATAATCATATGTATTATGTAAACTCATATTTGTAGGCATGTGGGTGAGAGTTAACTCTCACTTAAAGGTATATAAGGGTGAATGATTTATGAATAAAAACAAAAACCCTATTAATTTTTTTATCATAATACATTTTTAAGCATAATTATACTCCTTCTATAAGTGAACAAATAAGCCACACCCAAAATATAAGTAAAGTACATGTGGGTGTTATGTTACATTTTGATTTCCTCACTAAATTTTATTTTATCATTAAACTAATATTAATGTGGTTAATGATGGAATATTTACTATTGTAGCAAAATATTTTCATTTATGTTGATGTATGGATAAACATATACTGATTATTGTATGACTCGTTGCTTATTGGTTAGTTGTACATAAGTTTCATAAGTATATTGGTCATGCTTATTCAGTACTTTTTGTTTTAGAAGAATTTTATTGGTTATTATTGAATGAAACTATCCTTAGACTGCTTTGTAACCATCACCTTGTGAGCTAACTTCTTCTAGATTTGTTCCATACATTTTAACATACTTATATAGACCTATTTAGATCAATCATTCTTTTAGCCCTGTTTTCTCTATTTATTGGCCATAACTCTTTGTAGGTTAACTCAACCATGAATGTAAAAACACTTTTAGATACCCATTAAGCCCTTTTATAACATACTAGAGAATATCATGAGGTTACTTTGCATGGAATTATACTTTCTTCTTTAAGCCCTGCTCTAATTAGCCCTCCTTTAGTGCAAAACTCCTTGTCTAGAGTAAAGTACGGACTTTATAATCAAACAAAGAATCATTTAAGATACCCATTACCTTATTACAAGGGAATAAATTTTTTTTAGTGCACTTCTTTGGAGAAATTCACTTTTCCTATATTGGTATATTCTCTTCTCTTCACATGCACCTAGAACTCACTTGGCAATTGACCTTTTCCGTATTTATCCATACTGCAATACTTGGAAACCACTTCCAATGGGTTTTTAACATCTTCAAGGGTCAGATTGAAAACTTTCAAGAGTTTTCAAGTATTTAAACTCATTTTAAAGGATAGACCCTAGTTCAGGGTTTTCTACAGACTGGCACAGGCCGAGAGCATAGTAATTGTGTCTGGAGTGTTTTAACCTGTTTCAAGGGTTCCAATCAATTTATTAGGGTCTGTATTACTACCCTACATCTTCTCCAATCATCATCCAAGTCATATCAACCTCCTATGTCTTCCAATGCTTAACATCTCAGTTATCTTTGACTTTATGTACATGACAGTCAACAGGGTTCATGATTTTCTTCTTTAAACACAATGGTCAACAGGGTTCCAAGGTAATGTATAAACATGAAAATATATTAAATGATTTCCCCATTCATATTCTCTATCAAAGATGAACTTATCAATCCATTTACTATGCAAAAGATGTAACTTTCTTATCTTTGCCTGTATACTGTCATTTATAGGCCCAAGAGCCAACTGTTGGAGTTTTAGGATATCAAAGGGGTTTCTAAAGTTTATTTATTCTTCTCTTAAGTTTATACTTGCCTTATAGACCTATCTCCATGCTATTATAAACTTCATGCAAAGAATTACACGTTGATTTTACCTTGGATAGTTGGCTGTAGGTCTATATGCCTGAGTATCCTGTTTGGGCCCTGTTTAGGCTTCTTATAACATTCAAAGCTCTTTAATATCTCTTGGTCATAGAATATTAGTTTTAAATTATTCCCAACATACAAAATAAATAGTCTTTCTCAATGTTCTATAGAGAACCATCATACACATACACAGGCCTGTCACATTTGAAACCAAAATTTTCTATAAAGGAAACCATGGGAATCAAACTTCTGTTCCTTTTCTCTTATCAAATAAAATTACTTACAAATAATGTTCATTTATTAAAGGCTTATGAAACCTTCACATCCATGCTTATTCTTGGACTCCACCTGCAACTTCTCTTTCTCCTTCATTCTTACATCCTTTGAGATCTTCTCCTCTTCTTACATCTCTTCCCTTGAATGAGAGGTCCTTTCCTCTCTGTCCTTCCTCTTCTCTACGTCCCTCTCATCCCTCTTGAATGAATTCTTATTTTTCTCTTTTCAAGAACTTCTTTTCTAACCTCTACGCCCAATTTGTCTTAAGGCAAAATAAAATATAGTTTTTTAATCTTTAACAATATACTAAGGTTGAAAATATTTTCAACCATTTCTCCCTTATTTCCTCAACAGCCCAAACAATCACTTTTTACCTTTTCACTTTTCACTTTTGACAATTACATTTACTCTCAAGGTAAAATTTTGAAATCTAACACAATTTGGAGGGAAAATAAGAATTTGAAATTTCACACTAGAATATCATTTGAATTTGCATGTTTGATGATCTCAACTAGTCCTCTATGAAGCTATTGTAGATGCTCCTACATCATACTCTCCCTCTAGAAACAATTTAAACCTTAGTTCAAATGAGATAGCTCCTCAATCCATTAGTCTTCATTCTATCCCTAGATCCCAAGGTCTTGTTGCCAATACCAATGCTTGTCTTTGTTTGAAATAGTCTTTGTCCTTCATCTTACTGTTCTTCCTCTTCTAGTATGTTCTTCTCCTCATCTCTTTCTTAGCTGCCATTTCCTACTTCCATGCTTCTTCATCTTCATACATATCTTCTAGATCTTCTTGTTTTTCTTCTTGTTTCATGAGATTCTTCAATGACTCATGTATGTCATTCACTTTAGCTACCTTCATACCTGCATACAAAACATTCAAAGCCACCTTAGAATCAAAATCTTTAGGCCATGAAGCCTCTTGGCTATCTTCACATTCTTGCTCCTTGATCAAAATTGTTTTGACCTCTTTGCTTTGCTCTTGTCTTGTTTCACTCTTCCCAATGCTATCTTCACCATGGCTTGTACCTATATGTAGCTCTCTTCAGGAACTAAAGAACTCTTCTAACATTCTCATTTCCTCCTTTAGTGAGATCTCATATATCTGACCATTCTCTTCATCAAACTTGGGTTCTTCTTTCTTAAGGATTACTTGCCCTTCATCTCTTATCTCATCTTTTCTTAGCTCTTGCCTCAATTCATTTCCCATCTGATCAATGGTGTCACCATGTTGATATGTGCCTCTACACAACTCTATTGGAGGATTCAATAACTCTTCTATCCTCTTCATCTCTTCACTCAACACAAGCTCATCCAAATCTTCATGTCCTATATCAAACTTAGGACCAAATTGTCTTTCATTTTATATAAATACATTCATCCACTTTATGGTTTCTTCATACAAATCAGCTTCTTCATCATCATCAATATACTCATCAAATACAATTAAAGCACTCTTACCTTGTGTTTCCTTGTTCTTTTCAATCTCTGCTTGAAGCCATCTTATTTATTCTTTGGTTTCAATGAGGCATTGCTTTGTTGCATACTCTCCCCTTTCCTCATCATCCATCCATTTGGAATTCTCTCCTTGCTGCATATTAGTCCACATAGCCACTTTCCATTTTTTGTTTCTTATGAAAGGATCATCGACGGATTTAAAAACATCATTATAAACAATTTGTTTACCTTTTACCTCTTTGGTATACCTCTCAAGCATCCTGTCTTCATGGAATGCTTCTTCCATACTCACCATCTCTCCTTCATTTTCTTGGCTGCTGGAATCACCTTCAATCCTCTTCCATTGACTTCTTGGTGTTGTTACCTCAACACTCACATCTTCTCTCTTTGCCTTCTTAGGCACCCAAATTTGATTCTTCTTCTTATCATTTGACTTCACAAGCCATTTAGGCATCCTATAACCATGCTCTTGTACCAACACTTCCTGTTGCTTGGGAGTTTGCTTCTTCCACCATTTAGGCATCACATATCCATGCTTAAATTCTCTTTTTGAGGGCTCTATCATCTTCCTTAACTCTTGCACCTGTACATTAGTAGCTTCATGCTCACAATAACAATAAAAATTAGGTCTTAACACTTCATTTACCTCTTTGATAGCTTGTTCCATGGAGCAATCTTTCTCTTCCTTTGTGCTTGGCTGTTCTCTTGCCTCTTCTTGGCATTCAATGGTATCATGGAAGTCATCTTCATCTTCCATCTCTTCTCTTGCTTGTAGGGGTTCCTCAACACCTTCCTCATGCATTAACCAATGCATCTCTTCTTCTTTGTCAACAACATCAAACTTTTTCTTTTCTCTTACATATTCACTTGTGTACTTGGTATCTCTTCTTACACCAATCTCTTCACTCTCCAAGGCCCTTCTCTTGACCTTCATAAGGCTGCTCATACCTGCAATTACCCATGCAAAAACAACATTAGATATAAAAACAAGAGACCATAATGTCTCCATGAATGTCCTCTTAATGGACATTCTCATCTTTCTAAGTGCTCTTCCTGGCACTTCATCATTTCTTTCTTCTCTTCTCTTGTTCTCCTCAATGAGAACCTTCTTCTCAACTTCTTTCTCTTTTTGTTGCTCTTTTGGCAACCTTCTTATCTTCTTCAAGCCTCTATGGGCTTCTCTCTTCTTGGCAATATCCTTTTGCCTTCTTCTCCTCTTAATTTGGAGATCTATTGGCCACTTCAACCTCCTCCTCATTGGCCATACCCATTCTTTCTTGTCCATCTGCATCCAAGACTCATATTCATCTTTAATCTTAGCTAACTCTCTCTTCAAATTAGCAATCTCTTTATCAATTACAAAACTATTCATACTTTGGATGCTTGATTTCTTCTTGGTGACCTCATGTACCTTGCTACTCTGTAGTGCCTTCATCAGTACTTCTATTTCTAATATCTTCACCTAAGTCTTTTCCACCTTGGTCTCTTGATCCCTGTAGGTCCACTTGTCTCACCCAAGCCTTTCTCCTTGACTGGTCTGTTGACAATCTCCTTGATCTCACCTAGGCCTTTTGCATCCTAGTATTTTGATCCTTTTCTCAATCCTACAACAACTCTTTATACAACACTTCAAAAAACACAAATCACAAATCCAAGCTTACCTTGCTTTGGATCTTCTTCTTGAGCATTCACTTGCTCCCTTACTTTTGAGCTTCTCTTAGCTCTTCACTAAGCCTTCCTTGGCTTCTTCTCCTCTTAAGCCTCAATGGCTTGGCTTCATTCCTCTTCACTTGTTTACTTCTCAACACAATAAACTCAAATCAAATATCAAAGTTACTCATACCTTTCTTCCACAGGGTCTTCTAGCACTTTGTCCTGCTGATCCTCTTGCCAAATCCTGTAACAACTCATTAGAAATCATAACCATCAACAAATTACCAATTCCCAAGAGCTTCAAGCTC
>JARHVA010007139.1:185000-220000 GCA_037957365.1 Torreya grandis
ATATATATATACATATACATATGTATATATACATATATATATATATATATAATGTATATATGTATGTATATATACATTATATATATATATAGATAGATAGATAGATAGATAGATAGATAGATAAAATAGTATAAATATAGATGTTTGTATAATGTAAACAAAAGAATTTATATGAAAATTATGATTTATTTCATTGAATTATAATGTGGTTATATCAGTCTTAATTGATTTTAAAATAGGTAGATGATGTTAAGTGAAAATTACTATGTTAATGGAATTTAGTGTCAAATTCTTGATTCTATTTACTTTCATTATCATACATGTAAAAGGTATTTATACATAAACTTATTGAAACTTGATTATCTTAAATATAATTTGGGTAATTAAATTACTACCAATAGATCCTTATTTTGAAATGGGTGTTAGGATGTTATTGGAACTTAGGAAAATATAACAAAGGGTTTTTATGTTGTTATTATAAAACATGAGATTAATCCATGTATGATTCCTTTGTATTTAAATATTGTGGTATTACTATAGATATCTATATGGAAACCATGGATTATTGTATATCATTTAATTAATTAATTTTTTTATTAATGACTCTAAGAAAGTAATTTTGATAAGGATTTCACATACTTACATAGATTCAATAATATACATAATAAATAAAATTTGATTGAGTTGTGTGTGTGAATATGATTGATATTAGTGATATTTAAAATATATGAGAAAATTAGACAAAGTAATGTTCATAGTTAAACATTATTATTTAACCTATTTTATTTAAATGCATGTATTCATGATATCATGTTATAACAAAATTCTTTATGATATGTTACATGCAATGGTTATCCTACAACACATGGGTTCGAGTTGACTTCTCAATATCTGTACTATTATCATCTACTCATTTGTGAAGGTAGGACCATTCCATAGTTTGTAAATCATGTAGGGGATCTATGATTCATGTTTTGTGTGGAAAAACACTTTTATGATACTCTCCCTCTCCTCCAATAGTCAATTGATAGAGAATTTTACTCATGATTACATATTATTTATTAGCAAGTTTGTAGATATTCATTTTTTCCATGGAACATTGTATAAATGTATATTCACACTTTGATGTATAAATGTGTATTGTTATACTATTATTAGATTTCATTTTTTAGCAATTGGATGCTCTTATTGCATAATTTATAATGTAAACTTTTAGCAGTTGCTTAAGATAATTTACTACATATTTATAATTTATAATGAGTTGGTTATGTATTTCATCTTTTTATTGTTAATTGAACATTAAATAAATGAATAAAACTAAATGTATGAATTTCATATGAATTTAGTTAAAAATAATATAATTTTAATTTTAGTTGAGATTAGTTTGGGTTGGATTAGTGTAATAAAAAAAATTACCTAATTTTGGTTAAACTGAGTGGGGTTCTAACATGTTAAGTCCATAAGAGACATGTATAACACTAAAAAGGATGTCGATATAAATTGGGTTCCAAGGAGATATGGTTCTATAACCATCAATTTTAGACAAGTTACAACCAATATGGATAACCCAATACTGGCCAAGAAATTCATAATCACAAAGTAAAACACAACCATAATGTCCATAAAATCAGCCATTGTCTATGCGATGTAAGCTATGACTAAACCAACACAATAAATTAATGCAACTTATTTTTACAACTATTATGGTTTAAAAATATAAACTTGATTTTAGAAAATAAACTATAATTATTACTTAACAAATAACCTTCATATTACAAGGTAAAATTGCATCCAATATGACTAATCTATACAAAGGTAATAAGCTACAACCTTAATAACTAAACAATCAATAGTTATTAGGGTTAGTAACAAAAAATAATATAAAAATTCTAAGTATTAGTACCATAGAGTCACTAGGGATTTAACTCATATACTTACATTTACCTAAATTCTAGTAGTATATAAAAACTCTTTAAAAGAATAGAGTCTTGCACCCAAATTTAAATATTTGTTACTTTCCTGGTATTGGATCAATGGATATTTCCTTTATAAAATATTTTGTCTATGAAGTCATGTATTTAATAATTTTATCCTAGATTCTAATGTGTGTCTCCTCTCATTTTTTTAACCCTTTTATACATTCCTGACATGTGTTTTTAAGAGTAACCAAAATCATACTTTGATTACCCTTATAACTACCATCTATTTAACCCTAAATTGGATAAGTATCCTACTATATGGTAGATAGGGTTAAGAATACATAAATGAATAATAAAAAGGGTGATAAATAGATATATAGTAGGCCAATTAATTACAACACTCAGATAGGAATGTATAACTACGCTAGTTATTAAAATGACAAATATATAGGACACCTAGTTAATTATAATGATAATATAAATCTGGATCTAAAATAGGTAGGAAGCAGGATATAATAATATTTTAGAATAGGCATAAAATTCTAAATTAAGTGACTTTATAGTTACAAACACTTACATTAGCTTGGGACATCTACATCAATGCTAGTGTCTAGATTGGACACAATTACAAAATATAAAATAAATGTTGAAATAGGATTTGACCACTTGGATGCTTCTAGTTTCATTATCATATTTTCTTTAGTACACTTAGTTGTAGGGCATGGATTGTAGTTACTTATCAAATGATGAAATCTTAGTTCTTCATATTCATAATGGGTATGGGAAAAATGGGTTTATGGGCACATAGTGTGAATATAACCCAAATACCCCTCTATCAATGAGCACTGACTACATATCCAATAATCTAAATATGGCCTCAAACTTATGCAGTTCTCCCCTATGTGTTGGATTGTGTTTAGATTATGCAATATGTGATAAGAAAGTATAATGCTAACTTAGTTTTTAGCATGGAAAATATGTCTCTTGGGCTGATCCTTTAGTAATTTAGAATTGTAGATGTGTTGTCCTTATGATTGATATGCAAATATGAGAAAATAGAGAAGCTTTGTTTAATTAAATGCTCTTTGTTATGAATATAGGTCTTTTCTAGGTGAGGAATGAATGAGGGTTGATATGATATTTATACCAATCCTCTTGGAAAATATCTCACATTAAATCATTTAGGATAACTATTAAGGTATGCTTCATTTATAAACTATATGACTTTAAGGTACTAGATGATTATGTTAGGTAAAAACACTTGTATGAATGTAGGTGTCTGATTGGGATGTAAGTGTCTATAAAGTATAAAACTAGGTATAAGTATAAAACTTGTAAAGGTGGAGGATAAGTAGGTTTTTAGCATTTTAGGAAAGAAATAAGTCCTACTTCATCAACATAATACTATTACAATTAAGAGATATGCCAAGGATCACAAGAGAGAACATATATGAGACTTGTGGAGGTGGAAAGGGTCTAGATATTATAGGAATAACCAAGGTCTAAGTTTTTAAAGTGTAAAAGACTAAGGTGATATATAGTTTATAGATATCATATACATTTACTAGCCTTTAATCTAATAATTAAACTACATGTTTAAAGGAAATAAATGCATACCTAGGTGTATATAACATGACTTGCATTTGATTGAGTCTAACTTAAGTGTTTTATTGGTGACTAACTTGAAACCAATATAACCTTATAATACATAATTAGTGAATATACTCTAAAATTGAAATCACTGAAATTATTGAAATTAAAAGAGAGAAAGGTTTAAGATCATGACTTGCATTTGATTGAGTCTAACTTAAGTGTTTTATTGGTGACTAACTTGAAACCAATATAACCTTATAATACATAATTAGTGAATATAATCTAAAATTGAAATCACTGAAATTATTGAAATTAAAAGAGAGAAAGGTTTAAGATTACGTCTATGTATCAATGCAACTATCTTTCCTTTTATCAATTTCATTTAAAATATGTAACATTATGAATCACTAAAATTGAGATTAGGAAAAATATAAATTTCATATATATATATATATATATATATACACATATATATATACATATATATATATATATATACATACATATATATATATATGTATATATATATATATATGTATGTATATATATATATATATATGTATATATATATATATATATATTGAGAGAGAGATACAGGAGGGCTCATGCTTCTAACCTTGGAGAAAATATGGATTACTACTTGGCAGTTGAGACTAGCTCAACCATGAAACCTAATAATACTTATAACCTAATGAGTGTGAGTGAATCAAGTAAACCTAGACTATAAAATTAGTGAGGATGGATTATATGAATAATTCCAACCTAAAAACTTGACAATATTAAGTAATTTAATCACCTTAACCATATCAAAAAGTGAACCAACTAATGTAGTATATTGGCTCAATACAGTTCATAAAAGGCTAACCTAGTGGTTAGTGATAGTCCTTAAAAGTGTTTGTAATTTGAAATTGATTTTATTTTGAAATATTAGGCACATACCACATAACATATGCACCTTAGATATGTCTCATGATACAATTGTGTATAAAAATGGTACTAATTTATAGATTTTTGCCATAAATGTGCATGTAAATTATATAACTATGAATTTGGCCAATTTGAGAACTATGTAAGAGTGGAGAACATGTTTAAAAAACATACCCCCATTTTATATAGATAATTATAAAAATTGATATACAATGTGTAATAAATGTTTCCAAAATATGTCCCTACTATAGTCTAGGTATGTTTCATATTGAATAAGTGTGGATGAAATTTTAACAAAACATGCCCCCAATAAATTTAAAACCATGTATATATGAAATCAATGCCTCTATGACATCCCACCATTAATACTCCTCCATTTTAGGGTGAGGGAGATATAAATTGGTAGTTACCTTACCTCAGGATAAGATAACCATGTAAACTGGGGAATGTACCATGTAACATAAAGAGGGAATATGTATAGGTAGATGTATCATTACAATGAATAAAATGTGATCACATTGATTCCTAAGATACATGATAAACATCATGGAAACATCTATATTCTATTTAATTTTGTGACATTTGAACATTCCCCTTATTTGTGGTCTCCTTGGACCATTGTATTTTGACTTGATTTTGAATGCTTGTATGTGTGTGATTGGTTACTTGTTGAGATTATATTGTTACTATCCATATTTTTTCATGATTTTAATCATGTATATTATGAATCAATGTGATCACATTATATTTAATTTAATGATATATCTACCTAGACATATTCCCTCTATATACAACATGCTACATTCCCTAGTTTACATGGTTATCTTATCCCTTTGAGGTAAGTTAAATACCATTTTATATCTCCCCTCACCTAAAAATGGGGTAATATTAGTGGGGTCATTTCATACATGCATGGATTCCACATATTCATAGTTTTAGATTTGGTGGGGGTATGAAATAGAGGCATGGATACCACATATTCATGGTTTTAGAATTAGTGGGGGCATGTTTTGGAAAAAATTTCATCCACAATTATTTATTATGCAACATACATAGATTATAGTGGGTCTATGTAATAAATATAACACCATGAATATGTGGAATCCATGCTTATATGACATTCTCACACCAAATCTAAAACTATGAATATGTGGAATCCATGCCTATATGACATGCCCCCACTGATATTCCCTTCATTGGAGGTGCGGGAAGATAGAAACTAGTAGTTACCTTACCTCAAAAAGGATAACATAACATGGATGTAAAATGGGTAATGTACCATCTAACATATAGTGTTAATATGTCTAGGTAGACATATCATTAAAGTGCATAGAATGTGATCACATTGAATCCTAAGCTACATGATAAAAATCATGGAAACATCTAGATAGTAAAAATGTGTGCTCAACAATGATATATTCTAGGCAAAATAACTTCAATGGAATACAAAAATGGTGATTTTGAAATCTTGAATTGGGGGGAAAGATCTTATGGGTCTTTTTTTGAGGTACCCATATTAGGGCCTATCAATTAGTTTGTGGATGGTAGCCCGATTACTTCATTTCCTCATAAGGAAGAAAATGGGGTTAGTTTTATATCCTAGATACCATTATGGATTGTGATTTTGC
Source organism: Torreya grandis (assembly GCA_037957365.1). NCBI lineage: Eukaryota > Viridiplantae > Streptophyta > Pinopsida > Cupressales > Taxaceae > Torreya > Torreya grandis. The sequence goes on from JARHVA010007139.1 coordinate 191,068, forward strand.
ATGTTAAAATGATGATCTTATCATTAGATTATTTAGGTTCTAATCAAACATTGAAACCTTTATGAAATGGGTTAAATGAAATGGGAAGTAAATGGCTTGGTGGATGTGAGAACAATGGTTAACAAGTTTTTATTGGTCAAATTTTCTAATTGTGATGATTTCATGAGGGTCCTAATAGGAGAGACATGGTTTATTGGTAATTCTTGGCTCAAATTTTCAAAATAGATGCTAGGAATCAACTTATTTAAGGAATTCCTAGATGAACATATGACTTAGATCAATCTCTTTGGGATCTCATAGGAATTATAACATGAGGAATTCATTATGGGGATTGTTAGAGCCATTGGACATCAATTCAAAGTAGATCAAACCTCACTCTCTAAAAAATTCCATGTCACAAAAATAATATGTGTATTGGTGAAATTAGGTAAGCCTACATTGAGATCCATTTCCTTAAGATCTAGTCTTAGTAAATGTGATAAAGAGATTGTTTATGAGAATGGGCTAGGACTATATAAGGGTTATGTTATATGGGGAGACAATTTTTTAGAATGTTCCATTTTGAAAAATAGAAGCAAATATTATCCTAACCCCTTAGGGATGGATAAATTTTTGTTGAAAGAAACCTATATTGAGAAGAGCCAAAGAATTAAAAAAGGTTTTAATCTCAATAATACTGAGTATCCCTCACTGAATTAGGTAGATAAGAGTACTTATAATTTGGCTAGTTCATCCAAACATCATCCAAATACTTGATTACAAATATTTGGAGGTAGTAACGCTACCTTGGAGTCACCCTCTCTCATGAGGAACATTAAAAGACCCATAAATTTGAAAAGGGACGAAGGTGAAGTTGTATCTGAACCACAAGTGATTTGAATAGCTAGGAGAAACATTATGGAATTATTGAAAGATAGAGAATATTTCAAAGAATGCTAATGACAAAGTCTTATTTAGAAGATAACCTAAGCAGTTATCTAGTTGCTAAGATCTCTCTATTAGAAACACTCTAGATGTTAGGCCCAAAACTAAAATTGATGGAACCAAGGAGTTAACCAACTCCTTGGTTCAAGGTAAAATTATCTCCCCGTCCTTATGATGAAAGTTTTTTCATGGAATATTAGGGGGATTAATAACCTCAAGAAGTAAAGGCTAGTTATAAATATTATAAAAATTCAAAAACCTAGTTTCTTTTTACTTAAATAAACTGAGCTTTCATTGGATTCCTTAGAAAGATTGAAAAAAATTATTTGGAATCAGTCTAGATATGTAGGCTCAGGTACCCTTGGTGTCTTAGGAGGTCTCATAGTCTTTTGGGATCCCCTTTCTTTTAATGGTAGATTTATTTGGAAAAAACAAGGACATGTTTTGGTTTGTGTTACTTGTTTAGTATCTAATAAGTAGTGGATATTGCCCAACATGTATTCTCTAAACTCTAAAATAGGAAAGATACATTTTTGTAAAGAGATATCTAAAATTAGATCTTGCACCCTAGGTGGGATTGGATGGTGGTGGGTGATTTCATTACCCACCTAAATCCAAAATATAATAAGGGAGGAAATCCTCAATATAGTGATAGTATGGCTGATTGCAATGACTTTATTATGAGCAATGACCTTTAGGATGTGGAGTTATATGTAGCCTCTTATACCTGGACTAATAAAATAATAGGGGAAGATGGAATTCAACTTAGATGGGATATGTTTATATTAAAAATAGATTGGGACCTAATTTATTGGTGTAGGCTTTCATTTCTCCCCAAAATAGGATCTGATCACAACCCTATGGTGTTCCTTAAGGAAGAAGTCCCAAAGATCATAAACCTTCCTTTCAATTTTGAAAAGATGTGGATTGATCACCCAGAGCTATGGGAGACTATGAGTAAATGGTGGAAGATTGATATTCAGGGTCAAGGGATGTCTTTTTCTTGCATCCAAACTCAAAATGATCAAAATGAGTCTAAAAGTTTGGAAAAGGAGGTCTTTTATAACATATTTACAAGGAAAAAGGAAACATTTTAGTCTCGTATGGAACTAGAACAATATATTTAGTATAAAAGAATGAGCCAAGAAACTTAATGGAAGTAACAATAATTCTTAATTACCTTCCATAAATTGGAATTTTGGGATGAGACTACTAGAGACAAAGATATAGAAACATATGCCTAAATAAAAGGGTCAAAAATTCAAAAAATTTCTTCCAAATAACATGTAAAAATAGGAACACCCTTAGAATATGGGAATCAATCAAATATGATAGTAATAGATGAAATTATGAAGACAAGATAAAGCTGTAAGTGGTTAATCATTTGAAAAACATCCTTTTTGGAAGCCCTTCTCACAATCAAGATATAGAGGAAAGCTTTATCAAGATATTTGACAAGGTGCTTAACTTTAAAGACAATGTTAATCTTTTAAAACAACCTAGTCATGATGAATTGAAAACCATTGTGTTCTCCATGGAAGGAGATAAGCCACATAGACCTCATGGATATCCTCCCTTCTTCTTTAAACATTTTTGAGATATTATCCAACATGATGTGGTAGCTATGGTGGTTGAATTTTTTAGAACAAGATCCATCCTCAAAGAAATCAATAGTACCTTCTTGGTACTCATTCCTAAAAATAAGAGCTATTAAATTTAAAAAAATTAGACAAATTAGTTTCTTAATACCTTGTAAAATATTTACACCAAGATGCCTTTTTAAGGGTTCAACCTCTCCTCCCTAAAATCATTTTGAATCAACAAAGATATTTTGTTACATTAAGGAAAATCACTCACAACATTATCATGATCGATGAAGTTATTAATTATTTGGAATAGTCTAAAAGAGTAGGTATGTTTCTCAAATTTGATGTGCATAAGACTTGTAATAGATTTTCTCAGTGATTACTCATGCTTATTCTAAATAACATGGCTTCAACAACTTCTTTAGGAAGCTCATTTTTAATTGTATTGCTACTTCAAAATTCTTGGTCCTTATCAATGGTAGCCCTGAAGGGTTTTTTAAGTAAAAAATAAGTCTATGATAAGGGGATACTCTCTCCCCATAATTATTATCATTTTGGTAGAGGATCTCAGTTGGAAACTTTAGGATACTAGAGAGGCTATATTTATCACAGGACTACAAATTGCTCCCTATTTTGAGCCAATCATGCACCAACAATTTGTTGATGATACCTTCATTCTCAGAATATCTTTAGTAAAAAAATATAAATATATTAAAATAATTTTTGGAAACTATGAAATATGGTCTATGAAAAGTATTAATTTTGATAAAATATCTATTTTTTCACACACACTAAGCCTAATTTACATAAAAACATTTCCAATATTCTAAACTACCAAATATAATCTTTCATAGCTTCATATTTAGGCATGTTCCTTGCTAAAGATAGATTGAGTATTGATGAATGGAATGTATTTTTGGACAAAATTCATAAGAATTTAGTTAACTATAAATCCAAATTCTTACCTTAGTTAGGAAAGGTCCTTCTTATCAAAAGTTCCTTGTATACTATGACCATTTATTAGATATCAATATTTAAAACCCATTGAAAGTTACAGATAGAATTGAATAAATTAGATGTAAATTTATTTGGTTAGGAAAGGATTATACAAATAATATTCTAATTATATCTTGGGAAAATATGTGAAAACCCAAAAGTAGAGGGGGTTTAGGATTGTGACAAGTCAAAAGAATGAATCGAGCTCTCTTGATGAAATAATCATGGAGGATTTTAAAAGAGCATAATAGTTAGACTAAGGGCATCAAAGGTAACTACCTTACTAATACAAAAATGAATTGACTTTTAAAGGAATATGTCTCTTGTTAAGGATAAAACTTCTAGAAAGTGGTGATTAAAACAAGATACCTTCTTCGAAAAGGATATAAATGGGTTGTTATCAATGGAATAACTTTTGATTTCTAGGAGGATCCCTGAATATTTAAATTTCTTCTCTTACTTATTGGTAATTATGAAGCTATAATTCAATATTTTAAATCCTTGATAGGGGTTAAATTTAGATGCTATTGATCCTTGAATGATTTGGCCCCAAGCTGTAAATAAATTATCTTTTTAAAAGTGACTGAGGACCAGAATAGGTTCTTGGATATTTTAAATTCTAATCTTTTAAAACTTTACATCAACTTCTTTCCAAAATAGGAAGATCATTTGGCATCTAGATTACATAGGAGACTATATTGTTAAATCTAGATTCATGGTGGATTAGGACCTTATGAACCACAACCCTTTTAGTCCAAATTTTAGGATAAAAACTTGATTCCTAAAGTTGGAATTTTTTCTTGGCTGGCTTACCAAAATAAAATTATCACTATTGATAACCTTAAGATTAAGGGATTCTAAGTGCCCAATAGTTGTAGTCTATTTTTGAAGGAGGAGGAAACTATCAATCATATTTTCTTAGCATGTGATTATACTACCTCCATCTGCCATTCACTATTGTGATCTCTCAAAAAAAATTAGGTCCTAACCAATTATTTTTGGGACCTATTTATTAAATGGAACCTACCTTAGAATCATAACGCCTTGAATATTATTTATAATCTTACACTTCCACACTTTATCTAGGGAATCTAGAAAGAAAGAAATCATAGGATTTTCAAAAATAAATGTTCTAAGTGGTGGATCACTAAAGAAAAATTATCAAGGCTATCTAGGAAAATTGGGACTATAGGATTCCCTAAAATGTTGAGGTGATTGATGGTGAGGGATCAAGGATTATTAAATAATGGGACATCAAGCTCCCTCAATATTATGGATTTAGAAACAACCCCACTCAAGAATTGACCAAGTACATCCCTCTAGCTAAAGGTTAGTTTAAAATCAACTTTGATGGTGCCTTGAAAGGTAACCCAAGGATAGTAGGAAGTAAGGGAGTGATCAGAGATAGTGATAGAAATATAGTGGTTACCTATGTAAGAAAAATGAGAATCTAAACAAATCATGTTTCAGAAGCCAGGGTAACCCTTTGAGGTATCAAAGTGATAGGTGATAAAGGTATTCTCAAGTTAGCCATTGAAAGACATTATTTAAACAAAATTAACTATCTTAGAAGAATCTCATAGACCTCTTATACTATTAATAATGAGATTAGGGATGCAAGGGGTTTTATGACCTCTTTTCAAGAGACCTACCTTGACCATGTCTTTAGATAAGGAAATAACTATGTGGTCCTACATTCAAATTTAGGGTTCTCTTATGATTTTTAATCTAGGAACCTAGGGGATCCTACTCACCCCCCTTCACCCTCTTGAACCATATTATTTTAGACAATTTGAGGGTGGTCTAGAATCTCTTTTAACAAGTGGTAACTAGGTGTAATTTTAGTGATTTTAGATAATTTGGTCTCTTTTGAGTAGTCTAATAGATCTAAAATATTTATTTGTTGAGTTTGGAGCTAATGATTTTCCAATTAGCTTATGTTGATTATATCAAGTCATATGAGGAACCCTGATTATCTCTTTATTCTTAATCTAGGGATTACATCTACCATATTAACCCTTATATATTGGATTATGATTATCTATACATTTTTCCATATATGTTCTAGAGGATCATTTTTCCTTCTTTCTACTTTTATTTTGGGTCCTGATTCTGACTCGATTGATCCTTTTCATTCTTCCAATTATTGTTGCTTATGTTTTCTATTTTGGTGTTCCACTTTTGGTTTTTAGCATCTAACGAAAGGGTGATTTGGGAATCCTTTATGACTATCCTATATTACACATTAATAAAATGTGGGTTTATATTAATTCTAATAATACAATCTTAAAAAACCAAGCACACACACAAGAGCACTCAAAATCAAGTTAAAAGAAAATGGTCCAATGAGACCACAAATAAGGGGCATGTTCAAATGTTGCACAATAGAAGGGAAATGACTTATTAAAAAATAAAAAAATAAAAAAAATGGTATATTTAAATTTTCATATAGGTAATGACATACTCAAATGTCAAAGAGGCAAATAAAGGCACAGGGGCCACAAATAATGGAACATATTAAAATGCTCAAAAAATAAGACAATAGAAATGCAAGACACTCAAATAAGTGTATAAATGAAATCATAAGAAACCAATATAAACATATCATAGTATCCCATGGATCCAATGTGTTAGAAAAAATGTCAAGTACATAGCATATCAAGTAAACTGTAGAATATATAAGCATGGATAAAGGCATGTGTAAGTACATATTAACTCAAAAATGATAATGTAAAATGACAATAAAATTATATAACTTGGGTGTATCATGATTATGTATGGGTAAAAATGATATTATAACCCAAGTATATCATCAATGGGATACCTTTGTGGATGCCTCATATCATGTGTGTGATATTCATATGCTATGTAATTAGTATCATTAAAATCATACCAGAAAAGATGTAATTTCGTAGGTTGTTCTTAAACATGTGATATACAATTTTGAGTATATTTATATGAATAATAAATAATGCCATAATGTGTTTATGACATTTTTGGTATGGCATTATTTGTTTATGTGTGAACATTAGATGTTAATACCTTGTGAACCATAGATGTTAATACCTCACGAACATCCTGAGATACATGGTTTTCATTACTTATATCTATATTTGGCTATATATTAGGAATAATATCACCATTATTATAATCATTTAGAATTGTGCCCTCTTTTTATTTATTGTTGACAAATAAAGGGACCTCGCATGGCTTATTTTTTGGTGGTCTTAAGATCATTGGTTCATTTGGTAATTGTATATCATTTGGAATTTTTGAAACCTTTGTTAATGGTATTATCTCTATTTCTTTATTATTTTGAACCTCCTCTTGCTTTGAATTATCTTTTGATACTTTTTCTCACTCAATTTTTTACCCTTGGAGAGGTAATTCAAGTCTACTCTAATTGAGTGAAATAATGGGATTACCTTTAGACTTGTGGGTTTTCTATAATGGGGGTAAACCTCTACATTGAAGGGATATCTCCCTTGATATATATATATTAAAGCTTATCACCTATTATACTAACTTGTTAAGATGGAAATGGATAGAGAAAACATGAAATAAACATAACCTAATGAGGTGATGCACCATATTGAAAAACACAAGACTACCATGAACTTGCACTATGAAAGGTGATTGACAAAACTGATCTCAACATCCAAAGTTTCTCTAGCATACGTATTTCAACATGAAGGTGAGATGCAATGTACTTACAAAGGTGGATAAATAAGAGGTATTATTTTAGACACTAGTACTCTTGATTACACTTAGATAATTAAAAAACACTAACTATACTTCATGTGACCTTTTATAGAGTAGTTTACTTGCACAAAATATGAAAGAGTAAGATGAATGCAAAGATAGATGGTTATCACTTGTCATTAAACTATGCACTACTTCACACACTTAGAAAAGAAGTTAATAACTCAAAACTAGATTTAAATATTTTATTCAAAGGCAAAAAAAGTACTCAAACTAGTAGGGCTTCACCATACTAGATGTGGATTTTTTATAAATCCAAAAGTGGTTTTTTATATAGAGAAATGTGAAGAGAGAGAGGGGGGCATAATAGAAGAATATTAACAAGTGTTCATGTGAGTTAAAAAATAAAGGGGTTATGTAAAATTCATGAATAGACATAAAAATCCATGTGTCTCACCCCTAAGATGATTTAACCCTCCATGTGATGTAGGAGTTAGAACTTGGCTAACACCTTGACTATCTTCTTGAAAATTACCATTCTTTTCATGTAAAAAGTGACAAATGTGATTATAAATAATTAATTATCCATGAACACATTCATACCAACTCATTTGACACATAACATGAATTAATAAATTCCTTTGATCTAATATTTCATTATTCATATGCATATGTGTCTTGAAACTCTTCATTTCATGTGCCTAGCTTGGTCTAAGTGGCCTAAAACTCAAGTTCATCTTTTTCAAGTCACTATATCTACATGGATGGTCTTAAAATATGTTATAATACATGAAAAAACATTTTATTTATTATAACAACTCCCGATAACTCATTTTACTCCTCAAGCCCTCATTAGGCCTATTTTCCTTGTAACCCTAAAAATTATAAACCTCCTTATGTAGGAGAATGTATAGAGATTAATAAAAAATTAAAAGGCATAATATAGGACATAGCATGTCCTTATAGCTCCATCTCAAATTTCAGGTCTTGAATTTGAATAAAAGTCCATTTTTCTACCTTTCTCTTTCTTCAATTAGGCCTCCTTACCTAGAAAACTATTTTCTTGCTCTAGACCTCTCCCACACATGTGTAATCACCCAAAAGTGTGTTATTAACTTTACCTATTATATAAATAATCTCTATGCAAACTTATAGGTTCTAATACCCTATGTAAATATGAGAACTATGAAATGACCTTGCCACCTAGTCTCATTTTAGGCTTGTTTAAGACTACCTTGGAAAATGAGCCTTGTTTAACCACCTTAATAATCTCTTATGAAAATATTTTGGATTTAATAGTTATGAAACATCCCAAATGACCTCATATAATGATTGGGAAGTTTTCTCTTTCTTAGAACATCTACAAAATAACAAAAATCATGAAAAATAAGGTATTTATTGTAGTCTATACAACTTAAAATATGGAAAAGGTACATGTGGAAAACCTCCTTGTATTACTAAACAACATAAAATGGGTTTTAAGAGAAAAATGTTTCATTATATGTGCTTTATATCTCCATTTTTTCTAACTGGCCACTATCAAGGTTTTAGGAGGGTTTAAGACTTATTTGGGGTCTTAATGATCATTCATAAATCAAAAGCTACAAATTGGTCTCATTAAATTTGGAAAACACTATTGGCTGACCCACCCACTATTCCAAATGTCTCAGCTTCCCATGCAAAATGTGAGAGATGGTGTGAGTGCATGAATTTTCTCCTTGTGTGGTAGACTTAGCTCTCTTGAACTTGAGAGAGGCCTAATTTGGGTTTTAGGTCTTAAAATTAAATTCAATTGTTGGTAAAGGTTTGGTCACATCAAAAAAAACTTATTCATGATTATAAATGCCTTGGAAATTATCATTACCCCATTGTATGCATTTGGTACACTAGTTAAGGTACTTCGGGTTTAAGGCATGTTACTTCCTTACTAGCCCTCAAGGGCATTTGTATTAAAAACTAAGTTTTATTTAATTTAATATTTTATTTATACATTTTATATGTTTATATATTTACTTAAGGGCCCTCCATGTGGCTTGACATACTTATATTATGTTTTGGGTTCAAACAGACCCCTTGGTTTGAAGACTACCCCTTGTCAATAGAATGAGCAAGGTTTGAGATAAAATAGTGAGTATTTATATTTATTGTATGTTCTTTAGGTGATAATTTATGTATTTTTATACTCATAAAAATATTTTTTTATGAATTATAAATGTGTAATTATTCCTATAGATTCCTCAAAACTCCAATCTCTCTCATGATTGGCTATAAGATCTGCCTGTGTGTATCTTAGGCATGTTTACTTTAAAATAAGACTCATCAAAATTTCATAATATATAATTAAATATAAGGGTTATATGGTATTTTTATGAAATTATTAAACCATTTTAAAATATATTTACTCCCTCAGGGTTTCTCTTCTTCATGTTTACTCAACCAGGCAATCAAGCTTGTGTATGGGCTGTGTTCACTAGATTTGGACTAAGTATTAAACTTATTACCATATTGTTATCAATTCCAAGGATTATATGACATATTTATGACACCATGAAAAAAATTTCAAATGTACTTAATTTATTTATACTCATTCAAATATCTTTCCCTTCTCAAATCTAATAAGACCTTCATGGAAAACAGGTAGGCTTGTAGGTTGTCTTTTGACTGACTATGTATTGAGGGTTTTGAAACTCAATTTGATACATATTATTCATGTTTAATTTGGTATAAAAATCATTTTATGACATATTTTATATTTTATTTATACATTATATCCACTCATACACCTCTACCCTTGACTTTAGCTTGAAAATGGACTGATCTAAAATTAGGCTTGTAAGTGGCCTTTTAGAGTCATTTTGACTACATGATTTGAGTTCTAGACCTCTCCTTCATACCAATGATATCATAATTGATTGTTGGATTTTTTTTAAAATATAAAATAGTGTCATATCTCTTTCAAACACCTCTACTCCTTATTTGTATGCACTTTTTTAGCTCACACCTTGCAAGGCATGGTTGTAGGTGCCCATTAGGACTAGGTTTGAGCATAAGATCTTGAACTTAGTCCTTTCCTACATTGTTATGATATTGGAGGTGTATATATATTATATAATATTATTTATCACCATCTTACAATATTTTTCAACCTCTTACTCAAACTTTCAAACTTCTTACCTTTTTTATTCCATACACAACTTTGTGGGTTCTTAGTTGACTATGAATTTAGCTCATTTGGCCCTTATTAGATTTTCAATCACAATTAAGTGATTTCGTATTATTTTTTAGATATCTCATATTACCTTGTATTCAAGTATTATATTTAGATTATTCAATTTTTGGATGTGATGTTGATTTGATCCAAAATGAGGACCTATAGGCTTAGGGCCGATAGGTCTCTATTTGCTTGTTTTAGGGTTCCAAAGCCACTAATTGAGTTCTTAAAATTCTTGGCACTATCAAACCACTTCTCACTACATTTTTACTCTTTAAAGGGCTCATATATATTATGACCAATAATCATGTCATATTTAACTTACTTAACTGGTATGTATATATTGCATACATAGTCAACCAATGCATAAGGTCTATGTGTAGTCTTAGAGTCTCTCATGAGCTCATTCATGATAATGTTGGGATATAAATCATAATCCATGAAGAGATATGTTCTTGATCCCTAACCAATGCATAAGGTCTATGTGTAGTCTTAGAGTCTCTCATGAGCTCATTCATGCTTATAATCTTATGAAAACTTATAAATGTGGTTAGGGATAAAGAACATATCTCTTCATGGCTTATGATTTATATCCCAACATTATGACATCTTCAAACTATCCCTAAAATCTGTATATGCCTGTATATTGAAGAAAATAATTGTGACTCTCATTATAGGGTGTATTTGCACTATTATCTTCATATTTCTATACTTATAGTAGTGAAATATTGTCTTAAGAACTTGTATTATGATATATTACTAGTTTTTTTAATCTAAATTGGCAATCAGACATACAATATAATGTTCAAACATAAACCATGTCTCCAAAGAGAAATTACTTGAAGAACATGGACAAGAATCACATCTCATAAAAATAGCCGATGAACTCCTTGAAAATGATGGATCTTCCATGAGTAATGAAGCATTATAAAAATTTTAAAGTGTCCAACATCTTAGGCAACCAATATTTTCAACATCAATGAGTGAAACACTTTATATATCAAGATACTTTTCTTCCAAGTGAAGACACCTCATATAGATGAGTTGGCTAATGAAAACACCATTAAAATGAGATAACCAAATTATAAAAACACCCCTCAAAACCATTATTATCCATAAAATTATGAAGTGGATAAATATATGCAAGAATAGATGCCTCTCAGATGGGTAAGGCATAGTGACATATGTTGAGCATGGTCATTGATGTTTTAGGTTATCATTGATGTCAAAGAGAGCATATGGTTCTAGTGTATGAATGATAAAGAAGTTGTGTTTGATATCTTGGAGAGATATGGCACATTTGTAAGTCTATAAGGATAAAGAAAAAGTTATGAGGAATCCATATATGTCTTGGTAAAGTTTTGGTATGTGTCTTAATGATATGGAAAGAGAAACATGCATCTTCTAGCTTAAGAGAAGCTACACCATCACTGTACATCATGCAGATATGATTTAAATAGAAAGTTTATGCATTTATTTTAGGTAATAAAAAAATTAATTGAGGTCAAAGGTTTTCATGAAGATGTTGTCTATAGTGCCAAGAAGGTACCCTAAAGATTTGGACTCTTGAAGTGTTTTATATCTCAAGTTATAAACCTTCAAATTTTCTCTTACAGATTATAATGGGCTAGAAACAATGAAGTTTAACTATGATGAAGTCTAAAGTCACTAATCAGGAGATCTAACAATGAGCATTCATCATCTAGATTGTCATCCAATTACGTGTATGAAGTCAAATTATCAAATGTTCTTGAGATTAAATGTGCTAATGACAAGTGTCTCTATCCTATTGATCTAATATAATATTAATGGTTCACAGGTGTTCATACAAATAGAGATCAATGGTGTGGGTTGAGTCAAATAGTCAAATGTGTAGAAGGCATGTAGAACTTCTAAGTGACACAATCATGGGAGCTCTAATCAGAGATCAATGGTGAGCATTACAAGATAAAGACCAAGATAATTCTAAGGATATCAATGGTGTTAATTTATTAAAAGTTTCCAAGGAACATGAGATGAGGTCAAAGTGTTCAATGTTTAACATTCACATAATGACCATTGGAATTCAAATATTTAAATTAATGAGGGAAAACCAATTTTTTATTTTTGAGATATCTTTTGATCCAGAATGAATTTATTGATATAGTTAAAATCAAAGTTGTAAAGTACTTCAAGTCACATCCAAAGAATCTAGTTAGAAAGTTTAAATGTTTGTATATTTGAAGTTATGGAGCTTACAATTTGGCTATTTTTTCATTCATGGTGGTTGTATATACAAAATAATGATTGAGCAATTTGTGCTTTAGTAGAAAAGTGTTTTGTCTAGATTAGTCACCTAAAGATGTCTTAGATGTCATATGAAATGGACCCATGTATTTGAAAGTGATCTTATGTTCTTAATTTTCTTGATGAAGTGTTAAATGGGTGAATAGGTCTCCATGAGACCTATAAGGGATACTAAGGCCTAATTGAAAGGTGTAGATACTTAAGTGTGATGCATGAATGCTATGGCTGACCTATGAAGATGACATTGAGTTACGTATTAGCATGTTAGATGTATTAAGGGTTAAGGAAAGTGTTATGGCTGACCTAGAAGTTGATATTCATAAAGACTCTATAAATAGTGAAGACTAAGGTAATGGTTTCTTGACTTGGTGTGAATCTGTTGAGAGAGCATTATATAGAGATGAAAGAGATAAATTAGAGTGAGTGTGATTAGTGGATGGATTGAAGTATATAATAGATTGAGGATGAGCGTGTAAGACTAAAAATATCCAAAAAAGGTGTTTGGATGTATTACTTGTATGAACAAGTTTGAGTGTGAGTGAAGAGTTTGAAAAAGAGTTTTAATACATTATTTCTCTAATCATATTGAACTACAATCAAAGTTCTAAAGTTGTTGATTTCATAGGTGTTGTGTGGGTGCTCAAAGTATAGAATAAGTGGGTGCTTGTTCATAATTAGGTGTGGGTGATCATTATGATGTGGGTGATTCACTAAAATTTCTCATGTTTGTAGTCATCTTATTGGACAAGTAGTCCATGTATTTTTAGGCTTGAGAGTGGGTTTTATTCCCCAAGAGGGTTTCCCACGTAGATCTTGTGTTATGTGTTTGATCTTACATCATATTTCTTATTCATTGTTATGAACATCTTGTATTATTTATGAATGATTGTGGCCATTGATTAAGAGTTTGAAAGGATTTAATTGAATTTTGAAATATCTTGCATCACTTATTCACCCATCCCCATTATTAATTATACCTCTAATAACTGATATCAAAGCTAGACGTTCATTGTATGTTTAACCACTTGAAGGTGATCCAAGGTACAATATGATAATTCAAAAGATGTGTAGTTTCTATATAGATCAAGAACCATTATTTCATGGGTTAAATTATGTTTTCTAGAGTACACGAATGAGGACATACATCATGTTTCTAGGGTTTGATATTTGACAATCTATCATGGATGTTTGTAGTCATCTTATTGGACAAGTATTCTATGTGTTTTTAGGCTTGAGAGTGGGTTTTATTCCACAAGAGGGTTTTCCACATAGATCTTATGTTATGTGTGTGATATTGCATCATATTGCTTATTCATTGTTACGAACATCTTGTATGCTTTATGAATGCTTATGGTCATTGACTAAGAGTTTAAAAGGATTTAATTGAAGTTTGAAATATCTTACATCACTGATTCACCCATCACCATTATTTATTGTAACTCTAATAATCGGTATCAAAGTTAGACCTTCATTGTAAGTTTAACCACTTAAACGTGATCCAAGGTACAATATGATAAGTCAAAAGATGCATAGTTTTTATATAGATCAACCACCATTATTCAATGGGTTAAATTATGTTTGATAGAGTATAAGGATGAGGACATACATCATGTTTCTAGGGTTTGATATTTGGCAATCTATCATGGATGGTTATACTATTCTAACCACTCCTCCAACTAGTGATGTTGATAAGAAGTTGAGTGAGAAAATTTATAAAGATATGAATAATATCATTTGTGGTCTATCCAAGGATAAGTTTACCAAAGTGATCCATTACAAGTTTGATAATGAAATTTGGGACAAATTATAGACTATCTATGAAGGAGACTCAAAGGTAAAACTGGCTAAATTGCAAACCTACCAAAGGAAATTTGAAGGTCTCAAAATGAAGGAAGAATATACTGTGTCTTCCTATCTTCTAAGGGTTGATGAGGTAGTAAACATGATCAGATGTCTTAGAGATGTGATTAATGAAGCTAATTTAGTATGAAAGGTATTGATGACTCTTAAACTCATGTTTGACTCAAAAGATTTTGATGTAGAAGAAAGTCATGATCTCACTCAGTTAAAGATAGATAAACTACATGGCATCCTTACTACCTATGAAATGAGATTCAATGATCATAAAATACTAAAGGAGGAAGCAACATTCAAGATATAAATGAAGCCAAATAAGAAAAGAACTCAAGGAAAGAAAGTCAAGTATGATGAGATATCTAATGATGAACTAATAACTTTGTTTATAAGTAAATTAAAAACAAACTTAGGGAAGTATAAGGGTAAAATACCCTTCAAATATTTCAATTATGGAGAATTAGGACACTTTACTAAAAATTTCCCTCATAATCATAAGAATAATGATGATGAAGAGAATGGTGAAAGCCAATATGAAGGAAATAAGACATTCAAGTTTGATAAGAGGAATAAAGGATTCATAAAGTATGATAACAATAAGAAGTTCTTCAAGAACAATAAGATTCTTTACACCAATAAATATTACAACCCATTAGATGAGAGTGAATACATTGATTTTGAGTTTGATATTGAAGATTAAGTCCTATACATGGCTGATAAAGGAAGTCGTTCATATCAAAAGGAGTCTACTTGTAGTGATATAGATATAGATATAGAAGAAGACAAGGAGGGCCTATGAGAATAAATTAAGGAATGCTCATAAAGAACTAAATATTTAGAATAATATTAAAAAAAGGATGAAGTTTCAAATCAAGGACTATAAAGATAAATTCAATGTGTTTGAGGCAATAATGAATGAAGACACTAAGGAGAATGAAGATATAGTCAAGCATCTCAGTTGTAAATTAGAAATCCTATATAAAAGCCTAAAAGCTAAATAAGATGAATGTTCTAGGTATGTGATTAAAAATGAGTCATTGAAATTTGAGTTATAAGAAACATCTAGTAAGATGAAGTCATATGTTATGTTTGAAAAGAGATCAAGTGATCTAGACAACATTTTAAATAGTCAAAATAATGCTAGTGATAAAACTAGACATAGTTACAAAGAAGAATAAAATAATGTAACTCAAGACAAGATAAAGACCACTGTGAACAAGGAAAATCAAACCTTTAAGATCAATCATCAATCAAGGAATGAAGGTGTTAGAAGAATAAGGACAAATCAAACTAGACAACCAAGTGCCATGAGGTATACAAATTTCAATGGTTAATGTTATACTTGTAATAAATTTGGTCATAGGGATAGAGAGTATATAATACCTAATAATAATTAGTGTAATAATTAGTCAAATAACATGAATAAAGTTGAGTGCTTTAGTTTTTATGACATAGGAAACATTATAAGATTTTGTCCAAATCAAATAAGGTAATTCGAGTTAACTTCAAGAAGAATGGTTTGAATATTTGTCACATTTATAGGTTCTAAAAGCAAAGGCCATCAAGTAAAAATAAGTGTGATCAAACTCTTAGTATGTAAGGAAGAAGACAAATTAACTTATGGAAACCAAAAATGAAAAGTGTGAGTCATTATGAGTCTGTAGGTCTAAGTGGTCTATTTTTTATGGTGGAGAATGTTACAAAGGTTGAAGAATGCCAAGATCTCTCATTTTCTACTCATGTTGTGAATTAAAAGAGCAAGCTCAAGAAGAATACCAAGATTATTGTTGAGTATAGTCCTGGGGTGTGTAGGGATCTAAGTGAACATCCTGCTATTATTGAAAAAAATTCATGTAAAGAACATCAATGTCAATGATTACTGATGAGCTTCTTTCTTCAGATGAAAAGGTATGTCATGAATCTATGTTTTCTCCATATGTTGTCAATCCATTTTTAGAAGAAGAGGAGAATATTTTTGTGTATGAGCATGTTGATTATCTGAAACCTAAGAAGAAGAAGAACTATCAGTATCAAATGACCAAGGAGGAGAAGAAATATGAGGAGATGTAGGCAACTTCTAGTTTCACATTATTCTAGGACATTTTGGGTTAGGGAGTCTCTATCTAAGCTTAAAAGAGACACTTGACCACAAGAAGAAGCATGGTGGATGCTTGTTGAGCTTTGGTTGATGTTGCAAGATAAGAAAGATATTTTAAAAATGTGCTTGGATAAGGGGGAACAATAAGTTTTTATGAATTTGATCAAAATTATTGTGATGGAATGATTTAAAAGATATATTTAAGGTTTTTGGTCCTAAAGGTAAGATCTTGTCAATTGCTTAAATTTATTTATCAAATATTGAAGACTAAAGACAAGAGTATGAGGAAAAAGTGTTGTCATATTGTTATTATCATGAAGAAGGTCTCAGAGTTTTGTATGTGTCATGGTTATATGGGAGTGATTTTGAAAAGGTTCTAAACCATGATGGCTTGTAGAGGATATAGGGAAATTTTTTTATTTCTATGACATCCAAATTATTTGAAGTATTTTTGCTAGATCTAGTTTATTAATAAAACTTATTAAATATGATCTTTTTTAGATAGATCATGAGTTAGGTGAAGCTAACTTAGATTGTTTGTGAGAATTGAAGAGATGTGCATAATATGAGGAGGATATTTCTAAGCTTTATAAGAAGTTTGTCAGGTCCAAGGATCAGATAAGTCCAAGTTTAGATTTGTGCATGTCAAAGGGGGATCAATTAATTTATAAGCTTAAAAGTATGTAGGTATCCTAAGCATCTTAATATTATTTGAATGCATACATAATGTTAAAGAATGATTGTGGGCATGCTGAGGAAGAGACCTTTTGTCATTAATGTCAAAGGGGGAGAAAGATTAGAATGAAGAAGTTGAAATGAGTAAGAAGTCATTCTTAGGGTGTTTTTCCATCAATGACAAAGGGGGAGATTATTGATCATGGTTATTGATGTCTTAGGTTATCATTGATGTCAAAGAGAGAATATGTTTCTTGTGCATGAACGAAAAATAAGTTGTGTTTGATAGCTTGGATAGATATGACACATTTTCTTGTTTGTAATGAAAAAGAAGAAGTTTTGAGGCATCCATATATGTCTTGGAAAAGTTATGGTATGTCTCTTGATTTTTTGGAAAGAGAAACATGCATATTCTAGGTTAAGAGTAACTAGATCATCACTGCACATCATGTAGATATGATTGAACCAAAAAGTTTATGCATTATTTAAAATTCCCAAAAATTTAACTGTGGTTAAAGGTTTTAATGGAGATGCTGTCTATAGTTCTAAAAAGGTAACCTAAATATTTTTACTCTTGAAGTGTTTTCTATATCAAGTTTTAAACCTTCAAAATTGCTCTTGAAGACTGTGATGGGCCAAGGACTATCAAGTTTAACTACACTGAAGTCTTAGGTCACCAATCTATATATATATATATATAATGGTGAGCATTCATCATCTAGATTGTGATCCAATCGTGCATGTGAAGTCAAATTATCAAATGTTCCTAAGATTAAATGTGCTAGTGACAAGTGTTTCTATCTTATTGATATAATAGAAGCTCAATATTTTATGGGTGTTCATATAGATAGAGATCAATGGTGTGGGTCAAGTCAAATAGTCAAATGTGCAGAAGGCATATGGAGCTACCACATGGCATAATTATGGGAGCTCTAATCAAAGATCAATGGTGAAAATTACAAGATAAATACTAGGATACTTCTAAGGAGATCAATGATGCATATTTATTCAAAGTTTTCAAAGAACATGAAATGAGGTCAAAGTGTTAAATGTTTAACATTTACATAATGATCATTAGAATTCAAATATTCAAATTAATGAGGGAAAACTAGTCTATTATTTTTTGACCTATATATTTTGATGTAGGATGAATTTCTTGATGTAGTAAAAAGAAAAGTTGTAAAGGAATTCAAGGCGTATCCATAGAATATAGTTATAAAGTCTAAATATTTTTATATTTAAAGTTATGGAGCTTCAAATTTGATTGTTTATTCATTCATGGTGTTTATATGTACAAAATAATGTTTGAGCAATTTGTGCTTTAGTATAAAAGTGTTTTGATGGGAGTAATCACCTGAAGATGTCTTATAGGTCATATGGAATGGACCCATGTATTTGAAAGTGATCATATGTTATTAATTTGCTTGATGAAGTGTTAAATGGGTGAATAGGTCTCTATGAGACCTATAAGGATTACTAAGGCCTAATTAAAAGGCATAACTGCTTAAGTGTGACCCATGAATGTTATGTCCAACTTGTGAGGATGGTATTGAGCTATGTATTATCATGTTAAATGTCTTAAGAGTTAAGGCAAGTGTTATGGCTGACCTATAATTTGATATTAATAAACTCTAAAAATAGTGAAGACCAAGGTAATGGTTTTTAGACTTGGTGTGAATGTGTTAAGAGAGTAGAAGATAGAGACGAAGGAAAGAGATCAGAGGGAGTGTGCTTAGCGGATGGATTAAAGTATATAATAGATTGAGGATGAATATAGAATACTAGAAATATAAAAAAGTGGTGTTTGGATGCATTGTTTGTATGATCAAGTTTTAATGTGAGTGAAGAGTTTGAAATAGAGTTGTTATACATTATTTCTCCAATCAAATTGAAATGCAATCAGAGTTCTAGAGTTGTTGATTTTATAGGTGTTGTGTGGGTGTTCAACAATTAGAACAAGTGGGTGCTTGTTCATACTTAGGAGTGGGTACTCCTTGTGAAGTGGGTGCTTCACTAAAAGGTATCATGTTTGTAATCATCTTATAAGATAAGTAGTCCATGTGTTTGTAGGCTTGAGAGTGGTTTTTATTACCCAAGAGGGTTTCCCACATAGATCTTGTATTATGTGTGTGATTTTTCATCATCTTTATTATTCATTGTTATGAACATAATGTAAGTTTTATGAATGATTTTGATCATTGATTAAGAGTTTGAAAGGATTCAATTGAATTTTGAAATATCTTGCATCACTAATTCACCCCCCTCTCAATGATTGTACCTCTAATAACCTACTATCACTCTTACTGATTGTTCATAAATAATAGGCCATAAATATATAGAATAATTCCATTAATTTAAATCTTAATAGGACCCTTAAAAATTTACAAAGTTTCATCTCCTAACTCTCTATCCTCATTGTACCATTGAATTCAAATATGCCTTCCTGAGCTTATGAAGGTAATGATGGGGAACCTATTCATAAAGTGTCATTTCAATATAAAACTTGGCAAAAATCTAGAAAATAATCTAAGGAATCCCAAGGGACACAAACCATTTCCATATAAAATATGATCTTACAAGGCCATACAAGTACACAAAAGTGATTGTAAAGTGTATTTTTTCTTAATTTAATACCTAAACATTCTCTGACCCAAATTTGACATTAGGTACATTGATAATCTTGATGAAACATTTGGTTTTTGGAATGGTATATCCAACTCTTCTAAATGGGCCAAAAGGTGGCCAAAATGTTATTTTTGCATATGAGAGTCAAATAAAAGGTTGGTGAATGATATTATGATATTAATTAAATTTTAATAACCTTTTATAATTACCTTAGACCATACTAAATCTTTGACCATGTTTAGCAATCTCAAGACCTTGTAATTGACCCCTATGACTAGACAAGTGAACATAAGACCAAACCTTTGGCAATGCTAGACAAGGATAAATATGACCATATGGAACTCTCTATGACCAGTTAAGACCATGAAAATAAAATAACAATATTTTTACAACCCTATGTAGTTTTAAACTAGATGGGATGAATAATTTTGACTTGAGGTCAAAATTTGTTCAATAGTAAGAATATTTTTTGTTTTGGTATTTATGGTTTAGGTGAGGTACTTATAATGTGAATGGTTTTCTTGGTTGATGTATCAATTATATGATCACCACTACTTTTGTGATTTTATATTTTGTTCTTCAATTTAAAATAACATGTATCATGCCCATGTACTCTATGATAGGCACAATAGTATTTGGATCTCCTTATAGGATGTGGAGTAGGTAATTTGATCACTTTGTTTTAAATTGTTTCTCTTAGGATTTCACTTGGAATATTAGTAGCCTTTTAGTCACATTTTGAATCACTTGTTTTATATGTATTATATTTTAGATTTTCATTTAGATGTGAGAACTTATTTGGCACAACATCGGTACATGAACTTGCAAACACATGATTAACATTACCATGTGTTGGTTTCTATATGAGTGTAATATTATTTGTATATATTTTAATAAAATACTTATAGTAGTGATTTAATCTCTTAGGGATTCACAAGAACAAACCGTAGGTACCTCAAATTGAACATGTATACATGCACCACCTACCTTACCCCTTGAAGGAGCGATAGTGTGGACTTGGTTAGATGGATGGTATATATCACCCTCCTCAGCATTAGGAAGAGAAAGAGGATCCTTTATATCCATTTTAAATGTTCTAAAAATTTATATGATAATATGATAAGAAAAAATGTTAAGGAGAAATCAACCATTATTTAATAAGGATACAAAAATTTCATACCATTGACTGAGTTTTTTGAAAATCCAAAATAGGTTTAAAAATAAATAGGAAATGAGATGAATCTATAAAATTAGGGAAACATAAGTATAGTGTATGACCTATATGTCTAAATTTAATAAAAATATTAACATCATAAATTTGAACAATAAATAAAATATATTGGAAAACAAAATAGGTATTTTTATATATTAATATAGTTATAAAAAATCTCTAAGGAATTTGAAATTTTATTTATTTTGAATCATAAATTAGCCAAAAAATGTGGAATGCTTCACAAGCAAAACCATATAATATTCCTAATAAAGAATCATCAATTTAGATAAAACAAGAATTTATTTTAGAGATATGAGAGAGATTTTTTAATAAAATATTATTTTTGACAAAAAAAATTAATTACAAAATTATTACACCATTATAAATATATTCCAATATTTACTAAAAATATTAAATTAAAAAAAATGAAAAACAAATACCAAATTTTGGCAAACAAAAAGAGGTTTTGGAGTATACCAACCTGAGTTGAAAAAGCCTTTGAGTAATTTTAAATGGATATGTTTGAAGGTCAAAGTTTTATAATAAATGAAGAATCAACTTATAATAATATGCACACAAAGACCTTGTAACCAGAGGGTAAAACCATAGGGTAAAGTTTTATATATTAAAATCTATCACAAGTAGTTAAAACCCTAGGAGGCTTATAAGACCTAAATTATAATTTATTTTTGCATTCACATGAATCAAGTTTACCAAATGTTTAATCATAAATTTTATATGGATAATAATATGGGTAGATAATTTTAATAATATATAAATGAATAAGCACAAGGGTGATAAACAAATCTCTAGGAGTCTAATTAATTTTAAAACTCATATAGAACATATACTAAATTTATTATGTTGAGATATGTTAAATATGAAAATTATAACTATGGTAAATATTAAAATGAAAAATGAATAAGATAATTATTTGTTTTTAATGATAATAAAAATTTAGATCTAAAATAGGCAGGAAGTAGACTAGAAAAATATTATAGAATAGTCACTAAATTATAGATTCAGTTCCTATGTAGTTGTTGACACTTGCATCAGCCTAAGATGATTTCATCAATGCTAGTGTCTGGATCATATATAAATGTCCATTATGTAATAAATAATAAAATAATATTAAACCACCTAGATTATTTTTGTTTCATAATCTCCTTACCTCTGGTGAATTTAAATCTAGGTCATAGACTGTCACTATTTTTCAAATGATCAATTCCTAGTTCTTTACTTCATAGTGGCTATGGAAAAATGGGTTAGTGGGAACATGGTTTAAAGCTACCCAAGCTACCCCTTTTATAAATAAGTGTTTATTACATAGAAAATACTTTTAAGAGGGCCTCATACTCATGTATTTCTCCCCTACATGCTAGCTTGTGTGTGAATCATGCAATATGTGAACAGTGAGTACAATAGTAACCTAAATTTTAACTTAGAAATATAACTATTGGGATGCTCTTTAAATACTTTAGCCTTATATATGTGATGTACCTATGAATAATATAGAAATAGGATGAAATAGGGAAGCTTTTCTTAATTGAATGTTCTTTGAATGCTATTTGGTATGATTCTAGGTTTGTGTTAGGTGAGGAATGAATAAAGGTTGATATTATATTTATACCAATCCTCTTAGATAATATATTGCATTAAATCACTTAATTTGACCTTTAAGACACATTTAATTTAAAAATTATATGAATTTAGTGCACTATATGCTTGTATCATGTAAGGACATTTTATAGACGTACGCATTTGACTAGGACATAAGTGTCCAAGAAGTATAAAAGTAGATACAAGTATAAAACTTGTATAGGTGGAAGATAAGAAAGTTTCAAGTATTATGGACAGGATAATAGGTGTAGGTGATCAACGTAAGAATGGTCAGACTGAGAGATATGCCAAGGGTCATAAGAGAGAGTAGATGTGAGACTTGTGGAAGCAAGAAGGTCTAGAACTCTGTTAATGTGTGGAGCCTAAAAGCTTCACATATGAGTGCACTTAACAGTTTCAGGTCTACACAGTCACCAGCGTCAGTTAGGAGAGACCGTTGTCGGTCCAGTGCAGTTGAATAGACACCGGCGTTGGTAGAGGATCAGCCGACGTCGGTCACAGGTAAGCAGGTAGGAACCGACGTTGGTTACCTGTGCATCTAGAATGCTATTTTCAAGGACAGAAGCGAGTGTTTGCATGATGAGTTCAAGTCTTAGTCTTAAGTTCGCATTTCTATTATTAGCAAGATTGTTTTTAGAGCCCTTGTTCAAGAGGCTTAACTGTTGGTTGTAAGTGCATGCTCAAGTTTCCTAATTCTATATGTAGAATTAGATCTTCTTAGCCTAGTGTGAATTATTGTAGTAGTTCATTGTATGTAAATGTTGAAGAATAGTACAGAGTTGTATCAATCCAGGTTGTTGGAATTGATTGTACTTGAGAGAGAGAGAGGGATCTTAAGGGATAGAGATCTAAAGAGAGATCTTATGCATCTGAGAGAGGTGTGGAAGAAAGAAGTTTCTTCAATTGTATTCCTTTTGTAAAGAGTTTTAATACAAGTTTTTAGGGTGGTTTCTTGTATCTCTTATTCGTTGCTATTATTTGATTCTAGTTACTTATCTATCTGATTTAATTCCATGTTTATTACTTTCATAAGTGTAATCTATTGTTGGTTGATCCCCAACAAGTGGTATCAAAGCCTTGGTTGAAGGTTTAGAGTTTGATATCCAATAATTGGTATCAAAGCTCAGGTTCACTAACAGGCAGTTCAGATATGTGTAGTGTGTATTGATTACAGGTTGCTCACAGGAGTTTCTACAGGGATTTCTATTTGAGTGGGAAAAGCAATGGCAGATGAAAGTAAACTGAGAATGGAAAAGTTTAGTGGCAAAAACTATCAACATTTGAGAATGCAGATAGAGGACTATCTGTATCAGAAGAATCTATACTTACCATTAGGTGGGATTGTAAAGAAGCCCAAAGACATGGAGGATGAAGAATGGGAAGTTCTTGATAGAAAGGCTCTGGGGTCTATAAGACTGAGTCTAGCATCTACTATGATATCTAATTTATCATAGGCAAAAACAATGGTAGAGTTGATGACTACTCTAGCAAATTTGTACGAAAAACCCTCAGCTTCCAATAAGGTATATCTTATGAAGTAGCTATTTAATTTGCATATGCAAGAAGGTGGATCTATATCTAATCACCTGAATGATTTCCATGGTATTGTAAACCAACTAAGTTCAGTCAAAATTGTATTTGATGATGAAATAAAAGCTCTTTTAATATTATGTTCTTTGCCTAAAAGCTGGCATAGCTTAGTAATGGCAGTTAGCAATATTACATCTGCATCAAATATTTTAAAAGTAGAGGATGTTGTTAGTGTTATCTTGAATGAGGAAATTCGTATGAAAAGCACAGAAGAGACATCTAGGAATGCTTTAAGTTTTGAGAGCAGGGGAAGGCAAAAAGAGAAGAGCAAGAAAGGGAGATCAAGATCCAAGTCTAAGGGGAAAGGCAGATCCAAATCCAGAAATGGCAGAAGGCCACAATGCTGGAATTGTGAAAAGATGGGGCACATAAGCAGAGATTGCTGGTCAAAGCCTAAGGAGGACAATCAGCACAAAGGAAAGGAAGAAGCCAAGGTTGCAGGTATTGCATAAGATGCTTTAATATTCTCTCTACATAATAATATAGAATCTTGGGTATTAGATTCTGGTGCATCTTTTCATGCTACCCCTAATAGGGAATATTTCTGTGACTATATCCATGGAGATTTTGGAATAGTATATCTAGGGGATGATGAACCTTCTAAAATTATTGGCAAAGGTAAAGTGCAGCTGAAAATGTAGAATGGCAACACATGGGTGTTGAGAGAAGTTATGCATGTTCCTAGCTTGAAGAGAAATCTGATTTCTGTAGGAAAGTTAGGGGATGAGGGTTGTACAGTAACTCTCACAGCAAAATCTTGGAAGGTGACCAAGGGTGCACTTGTTATGGCCAGAGGTAA
This sequence comes from Torreya grandis, assembly GCA_037957365.1. Taxonomy (NCBI): domain Eukaryota; kingdom Viridiplantae; phylum Streptophyta; class Pinopsida; order Cupressales; family Taxaceae; genus Torreya; species Torreya grandis. Next base: position 216,247 of record JARHVA010007139.1, read on the forward strand.
GAGAGTAGGTACTCTCTATTTGTGTAATTGTGTTACTAACAATTCTCCTTCTGTATTATCTACTTCAGATGTGGATGCAAAATTGTGGCACTCAAGGCTTGGCCACATGAGTGAGAAGGGGATGTCAATTCTTAAGTCTAAAGGTAAGCTTTCAGATTTGAAAAGCATGGATCTAGAATTTTGTGAGCACTGTGTATTTGGAAAATAGAAAAGGGTTAGTTTTCTCAAGACTGGTTCTACAAAGAAGAAGCATAAGCTGGAGCTTGTTCACACAGATGTGTGGGGACCGGCTCAGGTAGCTTCTATTGGAGGATCACAGTACTATGTTTCATTCATAGATGATGCTACAAGAAAGGTATGGATCTACTGTATTAAGAAGAAATTTGATGTATTTGAGACTTTTAAGATTTGGAAAGCTATGGTTGAGAATGTAACAGGGAAAAGATTAAAGTGCCTGAGATCTGACAATGGTGGAGAGTTCTACAGTTATAAGTTCAACTGGTATTGTTACATGCATGGAATCCGTAGGCAAAGAATGGTTCCAAGGACACCTCAGCAGAATGGAATTACTGAAAGGATGAATAGAACAATCATGGAGCATGCAAGATGTATGAGATTGCATGCTAGTTTGCCTTTAGAGTTTTGGGCAGAAGCTATTGACACTGCAGTGTACCTAATTAATAGAGGACCCTCTATAGCTCTAGATGGTGGAATTCTAGAAGAAGCTTGGACAGGTAAAAAGGTAGATCTCTCTTTTCTCAAAGTTTTTGGTTGTGAAGCCTTTGTGCACGTAGATAAGGAAAATAGAAAGAAGCTCGATGCTAAGTCTATGAGGTGCACATTTATTGGCTATGGCTCAGATGATTTTGGTTTTAGATTTTGGAATCTAAGAACCAACAAGGTAATTAGGAGCCATGACATTGTTTTCAATGAAAAAGTGATGTACAGTGATTAGCTAAAGAAGCTGAATCAATCTGGGCAGAGCGATAGTGAATTGGATGAGGTGATGGTCCAAAATGAGCTCGCAAGAAAAAGAAATAATCACTTGCAGGAAAACACAGAGACCAGTGTCGGTAGAACAAAAATAAAGGTCAGTCATATAGAGACCGACGTCGATAGGATAGGAACCAACATTGATCAGGCAGAACTGGCGTCAGCCAGTAACAGGTCTAGTGGTGACTGAGGTCGGTCACTATCAGAGAATTTGGGTGGACGACGTGTTGTGAATGAGTCTCAGACACCCATTAGGAGGTCTGAAAGGGTAAGCAAACCTCCAATTAGATATTCTCCTTCTTTATTTTATTTATTGCTAACTAATGGTGGAGAACCAGAGAGCTTTGAAGAAGCAATACAGGTGGAGTCCAAGAGTCAGTGGGAGCGTGGCATGGTTGAGGAGTTGGAGTCCTTAAGAGAGAACCAAACATGGGATTTGGTTGAATTGCTAGCTAGTAAGAGGACACTGAAGAACAGATGGACCTACAGGTTGAAAGAAGGTGAGAATGGATAGATGAGATATAAGGCCAGATTGGTAGTGAAAGGATTTACTCAAAAGCTAGGTATTGATTTTGGTGAGATTTTTTCTCCTATTGTTAAAATGACTTCTATACGGATTGTACTATCTTTGGTTGCTATTGAGGATTTGCATCTTGAGCAGCTAGATGTTAAGACATCATTTCTTCATGGAGATTTGGATGAGGAAATTTATATGGAACAGCTGGAAGGATTTGAGGTCAAGGGTAAGGAGAAGTTAGTGTGCATATTGAAGAAAAGCTTGTATGGCCTCAAGCAAGCTCCTAGGCAATGGTATTTGAAATTTGATAGGTTTATAACTGAGCATGGCTACAGTAGGTGTCAATCTGACCATTGTGTGTATTTCAAGAGATTTGATAATGGTAGATACATTATTCTATTTTTGTATGTAGATGATATGCTGGTTGCAGGATCACACATGCAGGATATCTCTGAGCTTAAGGTGAAATTAGCTCAAACATTTGCTATGAAGGATTTGGGAGCAGCAAAGAAAATCCTTGGCATGAGCATTAAGAGAGACAGGAAAAATCATAGGTTGATATTGTCTCAAGAAGATTATGTGGACAAGGTGTTGAAATGGTTCAATATGTAGGATGCTAAACCGGCAAGCACACCTTTGGCTGGACATTTTAAGTTGATTAAAGAACAATGTCCTAATTCACATGATGAGGTAGAGTACATGAGTAAGGTTCCATATTCTTCCGCAGTAGGGATTTTGATGTATGCAATGGTGTGTACTAGACCGGATATTGCCCAAGCAGTGGGAGTTGTAAGTAAGTATATGGCCGATCCAGGTAAGGAACATTAGAAAGTAGTTCAGTGGATCCTTAGATATCTGAGAGGAACCAACAGTAGGCACTTGTGCTATGGAGGTTCAGATACTTCTCTACATGGTTATGTAGACTCAAATATGGCAAGTGATTTGGATGGCAGGAGGAGCACTACAGGATATGTTTTCACTGTAGGTGGAACGGCGGTTAGCTGGATATCTAAGTTGCAGAAGGTTTTTGCCTTGTCAACTACAGAAGCAGAGTATATTGCAGCCATAGAAGCTAGCAAAGAGATGATATGGATGACACGGTTCATGGATGAGCTTGGTAGGGAGCATGAGAGTTGTAGATTATGCAGTGACAGTCAGAGTGCAATCCATTTGGCTAAGAATTCAGCCTTTCATTCAAGAACAAAGCACATACAACTAAGGTATCATTTCATACGACAGGTATTAGAAGATGGTGATTTGAAGCTAGAGAAGATCCATACAGATAGGAATCCTACTAATATGTTAACCAAGCTAGTTACAAAGGAGAAGTTGAATCTTCATTCAACTTCTATTGGTCTTCATGATTGAGTTGAAAATAGAGGAGCTAGAAGATGTTGCTGTACAGGTACTAGTGCAGTTGTTTATCTCCAAGTGGGAGATTGTTAAGGTGTGGAGCCTAAAAGCTTCACATATGAGTGCACTTAATAGTTTTGAATCTACACAGTCACTAGCGTCAGTCAGGAGAGACCGCCGTCGGTCCAGTGTAGTTGAATAGACACCGACGTTGGTAGAGGATTAGCCGACGTCGGTCACAGGCAAGTAGGCAGGAACTGGCGTCGGTTACCTGTGCGTCTAGAATGCTATTTTTGAGGACAAAAGTGAGTGTTTTCATGATGAGTTTAAGTCTTAGTCTTAAGTTCACATTTCTATTATTAGCAAGATTGTTTTTAGAGCCCTTGTTCAAGAGGCTTAACTATTGGTTGTAAGTGCATGCTCAAGTTTCCTAATTCTATATGTAGAATTAGATCTTCTTAGCCTAGTGTGAATTATTGTAGTAGTTCATTGTATGTGAATGTTGAAGAATAGTACAGAGTTGTATCAATCCAGGTTGTTGGAATTGATTGTACTTGAGAGAGAGAGCTCTTAAGGGATAGAGATCTAAAGAGAGATCTTGTGCATCTGAGAGAGGTGTGCAAGAAAGAAGTTTCTTCAATTGTATTCCTTTTGTAAAGAGTTTTAATATAAGTTTTTAGGGTGGTTTTTTAATCTCTTGTTCATTGCTATTATTTGATTCTAGTTACTTATCTATCTGATTTAATTCCGCGTTTATTGCTTTCATAAGTGTAATCTATTGTTGGTTGATCCCCAACAAACTTAGATGAACAATAAAGGTTTGAGTTTTTAAAGTGTACAAGACTGAGGTGCTATTTTTTTGATAAATATCATCTACACAATCCTCAAACT
>JARHVA010007139.1:225000-302500 GCA_037957365.1 Torreya grandis
CTACACATGATGCCCCCAATCTAAGTAAAATGGTACAGTTGTGTGCGAAACTAAGTAGAAATTGATAATCTATAATTGAATTTGTGCAAACCTAGATTATACTTATTATAGTTTTTTTTAAAATATATATTTTATTATTTATGGGGATATTAGATATTAGTTTCATACCTTGAATATTAATGCTATAATGTTAATGCCCATTTTTAGATCTAATGCCCAGCTATGTTGTTTTTTCTTCCAAACTAATTGTGATCTCTATTTGACTATTTACCACTATGTTTTCTTGATTCTAAGCTCTATATTTTGTTCTTAAATTATGAAAATTTTACTCTGAGTGAATTTATATGGATTTATCTCCATGGAAAACCTATTTGGATGCCCCCTGTATTGAGTGGAGTTGTTAAACTTGTGTGAGAATTATCCTCAAAATAAAAATTTGTGTGATATGTGTTAGCTTGAACATATATGATATGTGTAATAAACTAATATAATGTGTATATATGACATCATAATGTAAGATAATCTAAGCATAAGTTGGTAGTGTATGATGTATGTTCTATATAGAATTCATAAGGCTACCAAGATAGATATACCAATGTAAGCATATATATGGATAATAAGTCTAAGTAATAAACTGAGTAACTACCTAAGAGGATGGGTAATTATGTCCATCAAGGGACCTAAATAGGAAGGAGAGATGCATGAGGTCGCTAATGAAATCTAAAAATAGAGTGTGCAACAAGCAAGAAATAAGATTCAAGGCCATGATGCATACATGAAAGCATACATACAACATACATGAGGCACACAAAGTAGGCCAAGGGGCCACAATACAAGGGACATGGGCACAAGTAATTTAATCTGATAAATAAATACATAAAATGACATGTTTAAATGTCTACATATTCAAAGAGAAATCAATTTGGCATAAATTCACATGGAAGGACATGTTTAAATTTCTTCATACACAATCAAAGAGGCACACATAGGGACATGGGAACATGCCCAAAACACATATACAATGAAAGAAAGTGGCATTGAGTCATAGAATAATGGAACATTCTAATTCCTTCAAATATATTTAGAACAATAGAGACATAATCAAGTCTTAACTAGTAAAGCTGAAAATGAAAGTATGCATGAACATGAGGTACAAATCTATATAAGATCAAAGATGTACATAAATTGAGTCTAGAGTAGTAGTAGTCAACAAAAAATCTATGTAGTGTAGGATGATCAATATAAAGATATAAATAATGCTAAATATGTGATATGAAGTATAGAAAAATGTAACTTGGTAATCAAAACTATGTAAAGGATGCCTCCAAATGGGAAAATGTGTCAAATGAGGAATTCATGTTCTATGTATGTGCCCCTAGTGGGTAGATAGTAACAAATTTGTATCTATGTGATGGACCTAAGTCCTATAAGAATATGTGAACACTAGAAGAGAACAAGTAAAGCATTTATGTATGATAAAACTAACTATACCAAGATATATATCATATGTATTACCTAAAAATAATAAATAATGTAAACATGGATATGCAAAAATTCTAAATGTTAGGGTGTGGAGCTAAAAGCTTCAACCGTTTGCACACACATGAAAGAAGATGCTAAAGAACCAGAGCCACCCGCGTCGACAGTATGACCGACATCGGTCAGATGCAGTGGAGAAGGAGACCAGTGATGGTAGAGAGTCGGCCGACGTCGGTAGCACCAGACAAGCAGGGACCGACGTCGGTCGCCTATGCAGTCTAGAACTGTTGTTTACGAACAGTCAGTTAGTTAAACTGAGTGTTTGCATGCTAAGAGACTATTTTAAGTTGCGAGCTATGTGTCTAATTTTAGTAGTTAGATGTCTATTTTTGTAACCATGGGATTCTATTTAAAGACCCATGAGGCATGTATTGTAATCATCAAATTGATCAAGTAAGAGCATTGAAGTAAGCAAGGTCAAGGAGATCTACAGGTGTAAGGTCAAGGAGATCAGCTATAGCATTCAAGGAGGGATTGTAACTCAGGTTTTAGAGTTGATTTTGTGTTGAGCAAGAGAGAGAGGGAAGAAGGTCTTGAGGTGTGGCAATCCTTTGAGGTGGAGGGAGAAGTGGCATCTTCCTTATTTGTATTTTCTTCTAGTATTATCTAATACAATTGTGTGTATTGTCTCTCAAATTCTTTGTTGTCTCATGTTTCTAGTTTCTTAATCATTCTGGTATAATTTCCGTGTTTAATTGCTCATATATAAGTAATCAATTGTGCTACCGTTGGATAAGGGGCCTCCTAACAGTCGGTATCAGACCTACGGTTTGTAGGAAGCAAGATATTGTTTTTGATTACAGGTCATTCACAAGGTTTTTTGATTGAGTGGGAGTTCAACAATGGCAGAAGAAAGCAGGTTACGAATGGAGAAGTTTAATGGCAAGAATTATCAACACCGAAGGATGCAGATTGAGGACTATCTGTATCAGAAGGATCTATACTTACCGTTGGGTGGGGTTGCATGCAAGCCCACAGATATGAAGGATGAAGAATGGAGTGTTCTTGATCTGAAGGCTCTTGGTTCCATAAGGTTGAGTCTTGGAGCTTCTATGATTTCTAGCTTATCACAGTGCAAAACAATGGAAGAGTTGATAAAGTCCTTGGCAAATTTATACGAAAAGCCCTCAGCTTCTAATAAGGTATACCTTATGAAGCAGCTATTTACTTTACAAATGTAGGAAGGAGGTTCGGTACATACTCATCTCAGTGATTTCCATGGTTTGGTAAACCAATTAGCTTCAGTCAACATTGTTTTTGATGATGAGGTAAAAGCTCTCTTGATTTTATGTTCTTTACCTGAAAGTTGGGACGGTATGGTTATGGCAGTAAGTAATTCTGCATCTGCTTCTAAAATCTTAAAAGTTGATGTTGTGAGTGTGATCTTGAATGAGGAAATACATAGGAGAAGCATAGGTGAATCATCAGGGAACGCTCTAAGTGTGGAAAGCAGAGGAAGGCAAAAGGAGAAGATTGAGCAAGGGAAATCAAGGTCGGGAAGGAGATCTGAGTCTAAAGGTATTACCTACTGGTTTTGTGGAAAGAAAGGACATACAAAGAAGGAGTGTTGGTTGAGAGATAAAGAGAATCAACATGCAGGTATTGAAGAAGCAAAGGATGCAAATATTGTGGTACAGGATGCTCTCATACTTTCTTTGGATAGTCAGGTAGGATCATGGATTTTAGATTTTGGTTCATCTTTTCATGCATCCCCAAATAGAGATTTGTTCTACGAGTATGAACAGGGAGACTTTGGAGTTCTTTATTTAGGGGATGGTACGCCTTGTCATATAGTTGGCAAAGGGAAAGTGCAACTGAGATTGCAGATTGACAACACATGGGTGTTGAAGGAGGTCATGCATGTTCCAATTCTGAAGCAGAGTTTGATTTCTGTAGGAAGGTTGGGGGATGAGGGATGCACAATAACCCTCACAGCAGATTCTTGGAAGGTTACCAAGGGAGCACTTGTTTTAGCAAGAGGTAAGAAAGTAGGTTCTCTTTATCTATCTACTTGTACTACTGATTTAACTTCTGGTGCAGATTCGAAGATGTGGTCTATTAGGCAGGGTCACATGAATAAGAAGGGAATGGAAGTTCTTGACTCAAAAGGTATGTGTTCAAGTTCAGAAGGCATGGATAGAATTCATTGCAGGAAAAGGAAATTTGAGGCTTTTGACAAGAACAGGGATGTCTTGGTGTTTTTGGAGGAGATGAAGGCCTTAGAACAGTTACAGGCAGTAAATAAATCTGAGCAGGGCAGCATGGATAGAGATTTGATCCAAGAAGAGCTCGCGGATGAAGAATTCATCACTCACAGGAACACACAGGCACCGATGTCAGTTACTTGGAACCGACGTCGGTCATCCAGACACCGGCTTCGGTCTTGTGCAGACTAGTAGGGTCAATAGGTCGGGCAAGATAAGTCTGACGTCGGTCATCAGGATCGACGTCGGCAGGGGGGACACCGGCGTCGGCCAGGGGTAACGACGTCGACAGTCAGGATCAGTGTAGGGAACTGACATCGGTCTAGAGCAGACTGGGAGTTGGCTGAGATTAGTCACTGGAACGGATGTTAGGTGGATCTATGAGTCTCAAACACCCATACAGAGGTCAGAAAAGGTATGTGAACCTCATATTCATTGTTCACCTTCTTTATATTGCTTACTGTTAGTCATGAACTAGGAAGATGGAGGAAGCAATGCAGGTAGAATCTAGAAACAGTGGGAGCTTGACATGGATGAGGAGTGTGAGTCCTTGGAGTAGAGCCAATAGGTATTTGTTGGTGGAGTTGTCAGCTGGATAGAGGGATGGATTCCCATTTTAGAGAAGAGAGTGGATGGACATCTGAGACAGAAGGCTATGGTATATGGTCTTGAGTTATGCTGCAGGGCAATGGAGGTTTGACCATTGTTTTTATCTTTACCAGGTTGGATAATATTAGCTAAATTATCCTGTTACTATATTGTGTTACTTTTTGCAGGGTTACATATACAGGGAGTTTTCTGATCTAAGGGTAAAGTTGGTTCAGAAGTATGTCATGAAGAATTTGGGAGCAACAAAGTTCTTGTGGCATAGGTGACAGGTATAACATCACAGGTTTGCGTGGTGGTTGGTCTTTAAGGGTGACTTTGAAGAGGGATACAGGGCCTAAGGAACAAAATAGATTGTGTACAGGTACAGGTATAGGTTACAGCTATTTATCTCAAAGTGGGAGATTATTAGGGTGTGGAGCTAAAAGCTTCAACCGTTTGCACACACATGAAAGAGGATGCTGAAGAACCAGAGCCACGCGCATTGGCAGTATGACCGACATCGGTCAAATGCAGTGGAGAAGGAGACCGGCGATGGCAGAGAGTTGGCCGATGTCGGCAGCACCAGACAAGTAGGGACCGACGTCAGTCGCCTGTGCGGTCTAGAACTGCTGTTTACGAATAGTCAGTTAGTTAAACCGAGTGTTTGCATGCTAAGAGACTATTTAAAGTCATGAGCTGTGTGTCTAATTTTAGTAGTTAGATGTCTATTTTTGTAACCATGGGATTCTATTTAAAGACCCATGAGGCATGTATTGTAATCATCAAATTGATCAAGTAAGAGCATTGAAGCAAGCAAGGTCAAGGAGATCTACAGGTGTAAGGTCAAGGAGATCAGCTATAGCATTCAAGGAGGGATTGTAACTCAGGTTTTAGAGTTGATTTTGTGTTGAGCAAGAGAGAGAGGGAAGAAGGTCTTGAGGTGTGGCAAGCCTTTGAGGTGGAGGGAGAAGTGGCATCTTCCTTATTTGTATTTTCTTCTAGTATTATCTAATACAATTGTGTGTATTGTCTCTCAAATTCTTTGCTGTCTCATGTTTCTAGTTTCTTAATCATTCTGGTATAATTTTTGTGTTCAATTGCTCATATATAAGTAATCAATTGTGCTACCATTGGATAAGGGGCCTCCTAACACTAAATTTTGTATTTTGTAAGCAATATTTGAATGTTTTTGTATTTTGAACATATTATTTTATTTTTGTGTTTTATGAGATAAGATATTTTCAAGTAATCATGTAAATGTAATTATATTAGGGAGAAAGATAAGAGAAGTTATGTAAAATAGGAGAGATAATACTAACCATTGAGTCTTGTAAGAGACCTTCCCTCAATGGATACTAAGTCAAAAAGAGGGGTTGTGACTAATTATGAAGTGTGATGGATGTGTTGTGATTGAATTAAACTGTAATGTAAATCTAAATATTTTTCATTGTTTGTATATTGGTTATCATAATTATCTCAATGTTTCTACTCATCAATACATTTTTATTTTGAACCAATAGAATGTTAGTGCTGACTTTTATTATACCTAGATAAGCATAGGTAATTTCCTCATACTATGGAATTGACCTTTCTAAATTATGATTTGAAATATTTTTTATGAATGTGCCCTTTTAAACCATTCTTATTGTATGCATATTGTGCTTTGGAGGATATTTTGTTATAAATCCTCTTTCGATAATGCTTTTTGGCTTATCATGATTTTGAATTTATAACTGATGCAATTGTTCCTTTTGTAATATGGCATTCATATCTTGATATTTTTCCTTGATAAAATGTATCTATGAATGATTTGCCTTATTATGTTATATAAATCCAAAACCTTGTTCACAAACATTATCAATTGATAGAATAGGAGTAGTGATTCCTTCAACATGATTTCCCAAACCTTGACCATGATAATCAAATTATTGTAAATATTTTTGAACAAACCCATACTACTTTGAAAGTGGGATCTTATTATGGATAAGTATACTTGTATCTTTTAATTTATGTAGTTTTTCTTGTTGTACTATTTCATGCTATGATTGTGCTTTGTGAATCTATTTTTGTTATGAGTTATTCTTTGGTAATCACTTTTTAACTATTTCTAAATTTGACCCTTTTTTACTTTGTACATGTGAAATTTTATATTATTAGGATGATGTGTCACTATTTGAGTCATCTATATCAATTAAATATTATATTTTTATTTTCAATGTTAAACTTGAATCAATGTGGTGCCCATGCATTCTATGATATGCACATTAATATCTATATCTCCTCATTGGATGTAGAGGATGTAGGTTGGTCAACTTGGATTTTATCATTTTCCTTAAAATCTCATTTAATTTTTTTTTAATCTTTGAATACCTTTCAAATCATTAGTTGTGATGCATTTTCTTATGATTTATTATTGTGATATATAACATTTCTTGCCATAAATTGACTAGGTGAAGATGCATATACATGATTGACACTAGTGTGCCTTGAAGGATTTTTTATTATAATATGATTTTCTAATGTTTTGATATTTTCATGTAATAGTTGATTTTGAGTCTAAAATTATAAAATGAACTTACTCATATTGATAATTTGATCACTTAGAGTCTCACAAGTTCAAACCCTAGTTTTTTCTGATTGAACATGTTGTCACACACCCTATAGAAAAGAGGTGGAGGCATGGATAGGTTGAGTATGGGCATTAATAATAATAGTATAGGATGTTTCATCTCATGGAGAAGTGATAACATGGAATTATTTAGAGGTAAATTAGCTATCACCCTCATGGAGATGAGGAGGAGAAGGATATTTTTTATTGTGCATAATATATGACATTAAAACTTGAAATGTGGTTTTTAGGGTATTAAATTTATGGAATAAGTCCAATAAACTATATTTTAAATGATAGATGACATAATGTACATATATGTGCATTTGTTGTTTGAATTGATACCAAATGAAAATAAATAAGCATGAAAATGAAACTATAAAAATTTGTATTATAAAGTGATAAACATCTTCTATCATTATTTTATCACAATTAGATAAAATTAAAAATTAGAAAATATAAGGATCTAAAATATTAATTTGAGTTCTAGAAGGCTGGAAACATAAACCCTAAAGGTAGTTTAGGGTCAGGGTTTTCACATTATTAAAAGTAAGTCAAGGTCACCAAATGATTTAATATTTAAGGGATTATAGAGTTTAATCCCTAGGATGTTAAATGGGCTGAGAATAGTAAATCAAGGTATAAAATATGTAATATTTATAGCCACTTATTTATGAAAGAACTGAGCTAATCTGATATTTTTAATAATTATAATGAAGGATACAAGTGAGTACTTATCTAGAAATTGATTGAGATAGATGATTTAGGGGTTATAAACTAGTGTGAAATATAGTATGAGTGTGGAAAATAGGGTCTAGGTGTCAAAAACCGTACTAGATAGTAGTGTCATACCTTGAATAGTAGTGTTATGGCACTAGTGTCCACTTTTGGTGCTAGTGTACTCTTTTAGAATTTCTCTAAATGATTTATGGGTTTTGTATATCAGGTCTTGTTCTAAATATGGTCCACATTTTAGGTTCATGCAATCAATACATTTCCATCTAGATCTATTTTCCTTAAAAAACCCTAGGTTTATATGCTTATAAGGGATTGAATAAACACCATGATAAAAAGGATTTAGTGGGTTAGGTTGGACATCCTTAATACCATGTTGTGTTGATAATTTCCTACATACCAATACCTCAAGAGGGGATCAATACTGATGTAGTTCTCCCACCTAAATGTTTGGTGAAAGTACAAGTGAATGCAAGTGTGAGTTCCAACTTTAGTTCTTTGAATGTTTGAGATTGGAAATATGTGTAGTGTAAGCTTGGGATGGATATATACTAATATATGTAGAAGTAGAGAAGAAGAGGGATTGATAACCTTGATTTTTGATAACTTATTTTAAGGTTGTTTGTGTATTTTTCATCTCATTTCCATCTACTGAATAAAGAGATAAATCTTGTGTATATATACCAATCTGGTGCTTATGCAAGGTTTTAAATATGTTTGGGTTGACCCTAAGTGTCTTTAGAATTGAAAAAATATCCATTAGGGTAAAAAGAGGGAGAAGGATAATAACACCCAATTGGGACACTATCATGGGGTGTTAGTGTCCAAAGTATTGTGCTAATTTCATAGTGGTAGAACCTAAAGCACTAGGGGCCTATATGCCTACGGGAGGGTTTGAGACTAATTTAAGAGTTCTAGGGATGTGTAAGGTCTACATAAAAGCTAGATATGTGTCTAAATAGGTCCTAAGATAGGTTTAGGGATAATATAGGGATCAGTGGTCTTAAGTAACACTCTTGGAACTCAAGTGACATTTTATATGACTAACATATTAAATAAATAACTAAAAATTAATACATTAAATAAAACTATAACATCATAATCATAATAATTTTTTTTATATGCAATCATACATTTTTTACAACCAAGGTAATGCTATAAATATACATTAAAATTTAAGATATAAAAATATAAACTAATCAATTACAAAAATGTTGAATTCCATAATCCTCAATCATTAATGCCAAAATAATTTCCATTAGGGAAAAAATGGGATGTAACATAATTCCCATATGGGAAAAGCCATAGTATTGATGACATTATTAAAATAAAACATACAAGAATGTCATAATTTCATCATATTTAATCAAATAACTATATAATTCCTCATAATCCTCCCAAGTGACACTATTTTTAGAATATTAGTCCTATGAGACCTTGCATTGAACCATTTATTTATTATGTAAGTTAATATTACATGTATTGAGTATTATGAGGGGTTATATTATTACCAATCATATATTTAGTACTTATAAATAATTTAAATCAAACACATGTGAAGGATCAACTAGATATTTCTTCAAATAAGACACATGAAAAACATTATAAATTTGAGCAAGTGCTAGTGAAAAAACAAGTATGTATGCAACACATCAAAAACATTATATACTTATTGACCAAGTTTGACCCCAAGTAAAATTTAGGTCAAACCCTATATATTAAAACTTATCATGGCATTTTTATGTGGTCATTCCATACTATATATGGTAGCTAGAGCCTTAATTTATCCTTGTTATAATGGTTTAAGGTTAGTTTGGAGAAGTTAATGTAATTTCATGTTTTAGTCATATAGTGATCTAAGGGTGTCATGAAGAAATAAGTCATGGTCAAGTTATGTCATAGGTGATTAAGGATTTATTAATTTCATTTCATGCATTAAACATCTTCTCATAGAATTTCATTAAGTTTTATAGAGTTTTAAGATCATTTGCTAACTGTAAGGTGTTGAAAATGAGTAAAAAAGGTCATTTTGGCTAATATTTATATTTGTAAAAGTTACCTAAATTCAAAACACATAAAAATCACATTAAAAATATTTTGGAATAGTTACATAACTATCACACTTATCATTAAGTTAGAGCAAAGTTATATTGTTGATTTTCAATGTTAGTTTGAGGAGTTAGAGGAAGTTGTACAGACTCTTTAAGTTACTTGAAAGTAAAAATAGATCCAAAATGTCTTTTATAATTATAAAAGCCAGAAATAATAATTGTAATAATTTTAAAGTTCCAAAATTGTATAATTTTCTCTCCCTCCTCTATCATCCCCTTCACAACCTAGTGAGGGCCAATTTCAAGTAGATGGTATAGGCCATATAGGTAGAGTTAGCGGATAAGATTTTGTAAAATTTTTGAGACACATATGGGATTAAAATTTGATTAATTTTTTTTATTAGTTATTTTATCCTTATGGACAATATCTAAGAGCCCAAACTACTTTTTGAGTACTCAAAACCCCACAGGCCGAGTTTACAATAACTATAGAAAAATTTATGAATTCCTGGATTCATGAAAATTATTTGAGTAGATTATAATATGTTTTTATATGCCTAAAACACATTTATTCCTCATAGTGTCACATTTGGATGTCCTTTTGGCATTACAAGTGGCTTTAGTGCATAGTTTTAGGTGACTATCAATTTTTCTAAATTTTGTATTTTTCCAGGTGTTTTGGTGTATTACAATGATCATTTATTGTCTTATATCATATTAAAATTACATTAATTTCATTTAATAAAATATATTTTTTTTACAAGTCTCAATATTGTCATTTCTTTCATTCACTCCTTGAGACTATTTTTTATGTGTTTGCATAAGCAGGGTGTTTTGAGTGTTTGAACATGTGTTTACAAGGAGATTAAGGTTGTGTTTTTATGTTATATATATTGTCCCAATGGTTTAAATGTAATTTTATTCCAAATAGTCATGCTTTACACTCTTTAAAGGTTTAAAAACTTCCAAGGTTGTTAAATTATCTTCTATATGTCTTCAAGTTTGAAACTCAAGAGAAATATCATATTGTCAATGTTGTTTTGAAGGATATATAAACATGAGAGTATTTTTGTTTAATTAAAATTGATTTTTTTTTAAGATAGTGATAATTGTGGAATACCAAGTTTCCAAGCACTTAAATACAAATAAGTGCATACAAGCCTAGTGACATAGTCACCTATTGACTGTGTGTGGATGAATAGTGAATGCAAAATTTATGAAGTGATTAAAAAGGAAAATGAAATTATAATGAAGAGATATAAACTACACTTTTTTTATATCACTTTTTGATAGTCATGGCCTAATTGAAAAGGCTTAGCTCCAAATCACATATTGAGTCAGACTCCATACAGTCACTTACAACCTATTGGGAGAATTGGCTTAAATAGTGAGTTTGATAATGTTTGGAGTTTTAAAAAAAATTAAAAGTGTCTAAGAATTCAATAAAAATATGAAATATTTTCCATAAATAAGTTTTATATTTGGAAGTCAAGACTATCTTCAAGATTGCAAACTCAGATTTTCTAGACAACCACGTACAACCTATTGAAGGATTGATCCTAAGATAGTACTAAGAAAGTAATTTGGAGTTATAGAAGTTAAAATGTATCTTGAATATTTTATTGGAAGTTTAAGTTGGTAAAAATATACCTCTTTCCATGATTTGGATCACTTTCAAGTAATCATGGTGTAGTGGAAGGGCCTAGTTCAAGACTTCATACACAATCAAGACCTTTCAAACAAGTCATCTATAGTCAGTAGTGAAGATTGACTTAATAGTGAATGATGTAAGGGTATAAAAAATTTATTAATTGACCATGGTTTTTAAATTACAACAAAAAAATGGGATAGAGTTATTGGAAGTTTCAAGAGTGAAGTCTAAGTTCAAGAAACCATATACATAATCAATTTCCAAAAATGACACCTACAACCAACCTATGTTGAAATGGGCCTTGGATAGTGATTTTTATGGATATTTTACTTAAATAACTTTATCAAAACATTATTACATCAGTAATAATGGGGCATAAAAATTTTAGATGCAAAGATGGACTCCTCAAACATAGTCTACAAACCCTTTCCAAATAAGTGCACATAGTCACTTCTAGGTTTATTTAAAAACTTAGGGTTTTCAAAACCTAAGTTTGTTATTGTGTGGTGTTTGAAATATGGAAAGGAGAATAAAAATTATCATATCATTGAGAATAAAAATATCTAAAGAATGGATCAGGGTAAGTTCTAAATAGGGGACACATCTCTATACACACATAGTTATACCAAGAAGGATGGCCAATAAGATAATGAGTCAAAAGATTTAGAATACCTAGGAAAAGGTAGGAATGTATTGGGATTAAAATTTATGGGTGTGATATCACTCCATCATATAACTTAGACTCAACACCAAATATAACATGATAACAGACTCTATTTAGATAAGTAGAGACCTAATTACATACATAGTCTATGTGGAAAAGAAAGACCTAGAGAAAGGAAGCCAATAGGATTTTATTTGAGATAATTGGGAGAATTGATAATATGATTAAGGACACATAAATAATTCATATAAAACTTAGACCTCATCTTGATTAAATACAATCCAAACTATATACAAAGACCTTGAGAATTAGACAGTTAACAAAGAGATGAAATGTTAGGTGGAGTTAGTTGGAGAAAATGATACTTATATAACATTGAAGATATATATAGGGACTTAATAAAAAATTACATGAAGTCATATATTACTGATAGAGTGAGTAAATGAGAGATATAATCAACTCGGATTAGATAGTTAGTTGGACTTGAGAACCCTAGGATTGAGTAAGATAGTTAGGGAGTTTGATGAAGGAAAGTGACAAGCTAGACATTTGAAAACATTTAAGTTTCATATACATCATGAAGTTAATTTGATATCATACCAAATTTAGGATACTTATCATCAACTTAATTCTCTCTCAAACCTCTCGGAATGCCTAGTTTCAACCTAAGAGGCCAATTTCTCTTACTTGGTATGGATCACACATGTTGCATGGGACCCTAAGTTTCTAGGGTAAGTTTAATAAATTTATTCACTTCATTTTTGTTGAATTTTTATGAGGTTTCATGAATAGATGTTTATGAACCATCTTTAAAAAGTTGAATCACTTTTACATTGCCTAGGAGGGTTATAAAGACTAGGTGAGAGATAAATATACTTGAATGCCTCTAGATGGATCAAAAAAGGTTCAAAACCACCTATAATATTTTAAATACTCCCATGATCATCCTACCATGCCAATGATTGGTACAATACTATATGAAACTATAAGGAATATGGTTAAAATGAATATTTTTTGCTATTTTTTTAGGTCCATACAAGTAGTTGTAACTTAAAATTTTGAAATGGAGTTAGGGGAGGATGTTTTATAAGTGAATCACATGCTTATTTGGGGTTTGAAATGTGTGTCAAGTCTGTATAAGAATTTTTCACTCTCTTGGTAGGGAGGCCTAATTGAGGCCTAGTTGAGAGAGAGAAAGGATAAAAAGAGACATATCCACTCCATCTCAGAGCATGAAATTGAACCTATATATTTAAGGCCATATATAGTATTAGAATATACCCTTAGATTCTTGGATCCTGCATACTTTTCTCTACAAAATAAGGTTTATACTATTTTAGGACTCTAAGGAATGAGGTCTAATTGGGGATTTTTGTAGATGAATTTTTAGGGCTAGTTTGAGGCATAAAAATTCATTTTTCAAGGTCCAATAAGGTATTAATAGTCCATATATGAAGTTTGGATGAGATAAAGTAACTAAAACCAAATTTTGACACTTGTGTGCAAAATAGGCCTAAGGAGATGAAGAGTCCTCTAGACACCTTGAAAGAGAAAGAGGTGATGCGTCAAAGAGAACATATTGTGGTAAATTGATTAGTTTGAAGAGAAGAGAAAAGAGTTGGGATAAATTGATCTGACCACCAATAAGGCCATTTGTCCTTCAACATGTCAAGAAGAAGAGAAGTTTTAAGAAGCTAATCAAGGTGTCAAACAAGATTTTCAACTCCTATGCCACTTGGAGAGTTGGAGAATATGAAGAGGAGATACACATGGATTTGGAAACCTATTGAGATAGTTCCCTAACTCCTATTATTTTTGTATTTCACATTTACACTTGTCTACCTTCTCTATCATACACCCTTCTTCTCTTCTCTCTTACTTTCTCTATATATTGAGCCACTTTTGTCTATGTTTGTATCCTCCACTTGACTATCATAAATACCTACTCATTTTAAGCCTTTGAGTAATAAATAATGATTCATTTGACCTTATCCATGATTTTTTTTAATTTGTTTTCTAAGTTAGTTGATCTTACTAAGTGATAGTTTCTCTTTTTTAGCAAGATGTCCTTACTTGCATGCACATTCAGCTTTTAAAGTTTTTTATAAGTCTTTTTAAGAGTTTTAATGGAGTTATCATGAGTTTAGTGAGTTGTATCTACACTAGTGTCAATTCATGACCTTGTTTTTAGTAATATTATATTAATTTAGCTTCACAAACCTCCATGAGAAATACTAATGCATAAGCAAATTTAGATCAATGTATGTGAAGGTTAGGCTTGTGTTTAAAGTGTCATTGTAATTGGTTGGTAATGGTTAGGTTAAAATTAGTGCATAATATTTTTAAGATATATTTATTTTATGTTCTCTCTCTCCTTTTTCACCTAAATTAACTAGTAGTTTAGGTGATGAACTTCAACAGATAAACCAAGGGAGTTAGCCCTTCAATCTAGAGGTTTACCTATGCTATAGGAAACCCACATGCCTATAGGTAATCCCATTACATATCTCATGTTTATAGTGCTTGAATAACCCTCTCATAGGGTAAAATTTTTATCTATAATAGTCCTAACACTCTTAGTGGTACTAAGGTCCAGAAGAGTGGAAGAAATTTTTGGTGTGGTCTTATACCTATCAACTTTTTGAAGAATTCAACAAATACCAATGGTGACTCTAAATATAATCAATTATCTATAAGCAACATATGTACTTATTGTGAAAATAGTTTACTAAATATCTTGTGTTTCATTTCACTAATGAATTTTCCATGGTTGGATATAATGATAGTTTCTATTATGCACATCCCTAACAGCCTTGTCATGACCCCAATTGTGTGTCTCAATAGCCCTATTAGGATTTTTATCAATCCTATGAGTCATGGTAGACCTATGATCATCCTAATCCTCCTTTATATGAACATTTTATTTTTTATCAGCCCTATGAAGAAGCCTATGAGGAAGGCTATCAATAAGAGTATCAAGAAGTGTCTCCCTATCATCCCTATGATCCATATCAACCTCAACCTGATTCTTGTCATCCTTTTCTTGATGAATAAAATGATACCATTTATTGGGAAGAAAAATATTTGGAAGAATGATATAAGGCCTTACAAGCTCAAGTTAGGAAATTAACTCAACAAGTTGAAGCATGTCAAAAACCCCATCATTACCTTCCTCCTCCTACTTCAATTCCACCTCAAGATAAATCCTTATTTGCACTCATGCCAAATGTGCTAAAATCATAATAAGTGACGAGAAAATGGAATAAGGAACTTGATGTGATCCCTATTCATCTCATAATGAAGTTTATAAAGTTGGTTCAATTCTTTATGAATAAGTTAAGGTTAGTTGAAGAGGAAGACAACTATGTCATCAATGATGATTTGCATAAAATGAGATGTTATATCTAATAGTGGGTAGATATATTAGAGAGGTGATAAAGTCAAGAGGTTGAAGATAAAATTATATTTGTTGAAGATGCTCAAGAATGATGTGAAGAAATCAAAGCTCTTGTTGAAGAATATGTCTCTCCTATTGTTTAAACCAACTTGTCATCTCCACAAGAGTTAATTCAATAAACCCTAATTCTAAAGCCCATCCATAAGCCATTTACCACACCTCATACTCCCTCTACAACCCATGAACCAATTCATCACCCTCCCAACTCATCCCTTCTTGAAGGAGAACCTGTCCTATGGGAGATAAGTGAAGAAGAGAAAGACAAATTTGTAGTTGATAAAGAAGATGACTCAAGCGTATATGATGAATATTTCACTATAGGGACTCCCCTTGGTGAAGACAAGAATAAATCCATATTATTTATTGAAGAAAAATATGGTCAAGATCAAGTTAAAAATGCTCACAAATAGGTTGGTTAAGACATGGAAGAATAAGTTCTTGAGAAGGACATCACATCAACTGAGTTAGTTGAGATTCATAAGTAGATCAAGAAGTTGATTATGAAAATACAATATAAGATGGAGCTACTACTATTTATATAGAACAAGATGAATTTTGGTAGAGTTTCAATGAGATATGTGAATAATTTGAAGGCCTTCAAAGGCCTACACATCTTGTTGGTCAAGTTTAATACACTCTTGAAGTTTCCTTACCTCTTGATGTTGTGCTTCCAAAAGAATATCTTATGCCATTCAAATTTATTAAAGTCACAACTAGCCTTAAAGTTGTAAAATATTTAAGTAAGCAAGTTGAATTTGATGAAGTACATAATGAGAAAGAATATGAAGTTAAATAAGTTGTGGTTATTGAAGATAAAGTAGATAAAGGTGATTGGAAATAACATGTTAAGCTTCTTCAAGAGGTTTAAGGCATTTCCATTTTTTAAATTCAAGTGCATAAGAATATCAAACAAGATGTTTTCATTAAAGACATTGATGAAGATGGGTTTGAGTATGCAAATATCTTTGAAGATTTTGATGAGATTACAACTTGTAATAATTTTGAACTCATTCAAAATACCATGGAGGTTAAAGAAACATACTTTAATCAAGAATCATTGAGTCAAGTTGTATCTAAAGAGTACCATCAAAATACTATTGAGCCAAAAGAGGAATTCAACTTCATAGGTGATATGTTTGTAGCTGCTATCACTTTATTTGATATCATGCCAAGAATATTGGCAAACATTAAAGAGTTGAAGACATCAAAAGAAAGGCCCAAAGAATAAATGTCTTCATGTTCTCCTTCATATCATGGGGTAAAAGATGGTACAAGCTTCCCATTTGATCCATAAGGATAAATTTTATTTCATTTTAGTTTGTATATATCCTAAGTTTTCTTAAGTTATTATTATGTTTCCTAAGTTCTAGAGAGCACATGTGTGTGTCTTTCTTTGCTTTGTGTCTTATTTGTTTTATTTCATGTGTTTTGAAAGTCAAAATTTTTTTTAAGTCATGTTAAAAGTATGTTAAGGTCTAAAACTGAGTGCAAGATACCCCATTGCCTAATGGACATCTAGTTCCAGTCATTCTACCCCTATGAATCATCAAAAATATTGACCAAATTTGACCCCAAGTCAAATTTTGGTCACCCTTATATAATAAAACTTGTAATGGTATTATGATTTGGTCATGTCATAATCTATATGGCCCCTAAAGTCTTCATTTATCCTTTTTAGCATGGTTGAAGGTTAGTTTTGAGAAGTTAAGGTAATTTCATATAGTCATATAGTGATATAGGGGTGTCATGAGGAAATAAGTCATGGTAAATATGTGTCATAGGTGATTATGGGTTGATTAATGTCATTTCATGTGTTGAACATATTCTCATAGTATTTCATGAAGTTTTGGAAAGTTTGAAGATCATTTTTTAACTATAAGGTGTTGAAAATGAGTGAAAAAGGTGATTTTGGCTAATATTTGTGTTTATTAAAGTTACCTAACTTAAAAAATATGTAAAATGCACATAACTATCACACCTATCAACAAGTCAGAGTAAAGTTAGATTCTTGATTTTCAATGCTAGTTTGAGGAGTTAAAGGAAGCTATACAAACTCCTAAAGTAATTTTCAAGTGAATATATCTATATAACATCCTTTGGACTTATTAATGTTAGGAAAAATATTTCGAATAAGTTTCAAACTCCATTGTTGTATAATTTTCTCTCCCGCTTCCGTCATCCCCTTCACAAACTAGTGAGGGCCAATTTTAAGATGGTATAGGCTATATAGGTAGAGTTGGGGGATAATATTTTGGAGAAATTTTGGAACCCCTATTATATTAAAATATATGTAATTGGTCATTGTATTGTTACTATTATATTTATGAAAATTTTCTAAGATCCTAGACTACTTTTTGATAACTCAAAACCCCACAAGATGAGTTTAAAGAAATTATAGAACAAAATTTTAACTATTGGATTTATAAAACTAGTTGTATTATATTTTAATATGTACATATATGACTCAAACATGTTTATTAATCATGGTGGCACGTGTGGATGTCCTTTTAGCATGAAAAGTGGCTTTAGTGTATAGTTTGAGGTGACTATCAAATTTTATGCACTTATGAGTTCTCTAGGTGTTTTGGTGAATCTAAGTGATTATAAATGTACTTATATAATCCTAAAAAATAATTTTATATCTTTTTATTAATTGCATTTTACTTACAATTCTCAAGATTGTCATTTCTTTCATTCACTCCTTGAGACTCTTTTCTATGTGTTTTCATAAGCAGGGTGTTTTTAGGATTTATACATGTGTTTCCAAGGAGATTAAGGTTGTGTTGTTAATGTTAGATATTTTTTTCCAATGGTTTTAATGTAATTTTATTCAAAATGGTCATGATTTTTACTCTTCAAGTGTTTCAAAACTTCCAAGGTTGCTAAACAGTCTTCTACATGACTTTAGGTCTTCAAATCAAGAGAAATTTCATATTGTCAATGATATTTTGAAGGTCATATAAATATGAGATTATTTTTTTAAATTAAACTTTAAAATATTGTATTTAAATAGTGATAATGGTGTAATACTGAGTTTCCAAGCATGTAAAGACAAAGAAGTGCATATAACCCTAGTGACATAGTCACCTACAGACTACATGTGTATGAATAATGAATGAAAAAGTTGTGAAGTGATTGAAAAGGCCAATGTTATTATAATGAATAGATATGAATTTTACTTATGTTAGATCAATTTCATATAGTCATGACATAGTTGAATAGGCCTATCTCTAAATCACATATTTAGTTAGACTCCATATAGTCACTTACAACCTACTTGGAGAATTAACTTAAACCGTGAGGTTGATAGTGTTTGAAGTTTTAAGATAATTTAAAAGTGTATAAGACTCAAATAGAAATATGAAATAATATACATAAATAGTTTTTATATTTTTAATTCAAGACTATATTTAAGATTTCAAACTCAAATTTTTAGACAACCACTTACAACTTATTGAAGGATTGATCCTAAGACAGTAATCAGAGTGGAATTTGGAGTTCAAGAAGTTCAAAGGTGTATGGAATATGCTAATGGAAGTTGAATTAATTAATAAGATACCTATTTACATTATTTTATCACTTTTAGGTAATCATGATGTAGTGTAAGGGCCTATTTCAAGACTTCATACATAGTCAAGCCCTTTCAAACAAGTCATCTATAGTTAAAGTGAAGATTACCTTAATAGTGACTGATGGTAATGTCTAAAGCTTTATGGCATTGAAAATGGTTTTTAAATGACAAAAAAAAATGGATAGAGTTATTGGAAGTTTCAAGAGTGAATTCTAATGTTAAGAAACTGTATACACAATCAATTTCTAGAAATGACACCTATAGCCAACTTGCATTGAAATGCACCTTAGATAGTGATTTTGATGGAGCTTGGACTTAAAGACATTGATAAAAACCTTAATACATCATTCAAAATGGGAAATTTTTGAGGTATTTTCCTAATATTGGTGTTGAGGAATTAATTTTTTCATTGATGTCAAAGTGAAGATGGATGTCATTAATGTCAAGGTCAGAATTGATGCCATGCATGATGAAGTGGTGTGTGACAAAGAAGTCTTATGTTAAGAGAAAATTTTAAATAATTTTTTTTTCTCTCTATTGAGAGATAATTTTAAGTAATCTTGTTAATTATTCTTAAGGTTAATGACATGTCAAGGTCAAGTTTAAAATACAAGGTAAGCATATTGCTGAGCACTAATACTAAGGAGCATATAAGGTAAGCATATATGGTTTAGCAGTCTTTGAGTTCTATATGAGGTCTTAGCATAATGTTGTGATGTGATAATCTCATAATAATATTGAGAGTATCATTCTCTTTATAGAATAATTATTGTAGAATGTTCTTGGTTGATATCATTGAAAGTTATTTTAAAAAATTTAAGTACTAGGTGTTTTGAGAAGCCTAGACTAGTTATGTGAGAAGATGTATGTATGAAGCATAGTGAATATTGGTGAATTATGATAGTATAGGAATTATAAGAGTGTATAAATTTGTGTGAAAATGTTTATGAGGCATATAAACTTTCATAGGAGGTTTCTAGGTCAGTTTTTAGCTTAGTCTTTGCTTAAAGAGACCTAGTGTGATGGACTAAACCTAGTAGCATATTGAGGTGAGTAATATGAGACTTGTGTGAAGATGGCTGGTAGTGTGTGATCTTGGTATGATATCATTTGACACTTTTATGAGGAATTTATATCATTACAATATGTTTTAAGGTGTGTTCAATATCTAAACATGACTTATAGTTTAAGGCCTAATGTGTAAAGAGACCTAATATGGACTAATAAGGGGTCAAGTTCCTTTCCCAAGGTGATAGAGATCTTGAGAGAATTTTTATAAGTGTGAGAGGTTGTGTTAAGTGTGTTGACAAAGTTTGAGGTCATATCTTGAAGGATAAAGCATGAAAATTTGTGTTAAGGTTTTATGAGTGCACAAGATGGGGTGTTGTAGACCCAAGAAGGATTTTCTTGTGTTTGTTATCACATGTCACCTTTGCATGATATGCTAAGTAGTTAATGGAAGTTGGGGAAGGGTCCTATATTTAATTTTTTGGAATTGGTTTTGAAGTTTAGGGGAAATCCTTTATGAACTATTTTTAAGAATGAAAGGTAGTTTAAACCCTCCTAAAACCCTCATTATGACTCGATATGAATGATCTTGTTGGATATGGCTTATAATGGTTTGTTTGACCTAGTTTGATGTTTTAAACATGTTGAATAATATTCTAGGTTTCTCAAAGTGGAATTGATATATATACACATAATATTTTTAACTTTTATTGACTACTAATACTTTGTATCTTGAAATAACCTATTGAGTCTTAATCTCTCTGAGTGCATGCCTTAAGGGGTGCATCAAGAAAGGGGTGGGTAAACCATCAATGCTTCATCAAATTTTCATTACTTTTACCACTTTCCATCCAAATTATAGCCTCATAAAACCATTAAAATTAACCTTATTATTCTTAGTAGTATCTATTCCCATCATTTTCTATGTTTTATCTTTCATTTCTTGCCTTAACACCCTTTTGGCCTATCAGTTGTGCTATGTCAACTAGGTCAACCTAGTACAATTTTGGGAGTTTTAATCTCTATTGGTTTATTGGCCTCTTAGCCGACCTAGGACAAACCTAGGGAGTTATCCCAAAAATGTGCTAGGTCAAGTAGGTTGACTTAGCATAGCTGACATTCTTGAATGTTTTTAGGGAAAATTACTCCTATATATACAAGGTCATTCCTTACCATTTTAAGAAGAGTGAAAAATTAAGTGAATAAATTTGAACACATATCCAACTATTGGCCATTCTAATTAGGGAATAAATATTTAGGGTTTAATACTTTCTTTGGATCTCTGATCTCATCTTATGGATAAGTCTTTTGGATGCTTAGATATGATGTGTAGTTTAGAGCTGATTTATCTTAGTTATCCTTACATACCATGATAATCTCTTGCAAATCACCTTATCCAAGGGGGAGATTGAGGCTTGGTGGGTTCATCTTAAAAGGAAATTATTCCTAACTTTATTCCTCATTTGTAAGTGTATATAGATAGAGGATATGTATTCTTCTCTTCCATGTATTAGAATTCCATATACATTGACATAAGTATATGTCTTCTATACATGTTTAGTTTAGTTTATTTATTTTGTTTCTAACCCCCACATTATGCCACAAGCTTTGGTGTACACTAGATTAGATTTAATTTTAATATTATTATATTAGCAAAATATTAAATCATAAGACTCTTTTAGGGTTGTTATGTAATTATGTTAGACTATAGACTTTGGAACCCTATCTCACATGGTGTGTTATGACAAGTGATCCCATAATCAAGTCTAGCAGATCCTCACATTGGTTATGCTCTCACTTAACAATTATATTCTCCCCAATCAAAAGTGTAGGTGTGCTCTATCCCATCCAATCTAAGATTTATTTATGGACATGATGCATTTATGATTGCATACATTATTGTGAACCTAACATGAATCAAACCCTTACCATACGTATTTCACTTATTTAATTTATATTCATCATTATTTTTATCATATCTTTATTTTGTTGGATCGACCCTATCAACCTAGTTTATTTATCTTTATGCATAGGTTTGTAGGAATAGGTAATTAGCTTAACCAACTCAACCTAGTATATGTTTTAGAACTTACATAACTCTATTCAAACAACTAGATCGACCAGCTCAACCCAATGCAATTTTTTCCAATTTTTAGACTTCTTGTTTAGTTAACTAGGTCAACCAGGTTAACCTAGTGCATTTTCAATAGGTTTATATATTGCTTGGTTGACCATCTTGACCCAGTTTGTAGGCTTTTATAAATTTTCTCTAAGGTTATTGATCAGTAATATTCTCTATTTTCATCTCTAAACCACTCAAGTGACTTTCTATTTCTCTATATATTTCTAGTTTTATACTTTCTTTTCACAGTTTACAATCTTTAAAATTGCCCCTACACAGTTAACTAGGTTGACCCTATGGACCTAGTTTTGTGTTCTATATGTCTAGAAATAACTGGGTCAACTTGACCAACCTAGTTCTTTTTCAGACTTTGCTTCCATAGTTCAATTTTGACCATATCAATCCTATTATATATGATTATCCATATATTTTTTCAACTATACCTTATTTCAAAGTTGTAATTAACCATATATGTTAATCACATCTTTCTTTTCAATTTTTTGCATGCTTAGAATAGATCACATAGTCTATATATGTGGTTTTCAAATTAATCATTTATTTTCACTATTTTTATTATTTTGTACACATGGCCAAACCACATAAACATCAACAAGCATTTCAACATTTGACTACCCAGGCCAGCCTAATTTGATTTCATCACCAAGGGGGAAGCTGACTTGATGCTCTGGTCAAGTATAGAGCATGTTTAATGTTATATTTTATCTAAACACCTAAAAAGCTTATCATTTTTGTGTGTGAAGTGAGGGTTAGGCCCCAATACTAAGCCTACATCATTGCCACTATAGTTCCTTTCATCCTAAACTTACTTAAAACTATCCTTAGATTTCAATCTAGTACCTTGCTTATAGCCAACTTCTTTTACAATTAAAATCATTCTTAATAAAATAATCAAACATTCTAGGTTGACCAAGTATTTGGCTTTACTTTCAAGTTGTTTGCTTGCTCTTTGATAAACTATGTGTGCAAAATCTTGAATTAACCAGAGTTAGTGCAAGATTTTACTTTATGTACATTAGTTAGATTGGCCAATGTCAATTTAGTTGACTACTTTTTTCACTTTTAGTACCTACTACTTTCTTACATTACTTGTACTTATCTTTCTTTAGTTCATATCTTGTTATCATCTTTCATTTCTTCTTTGTCTTCTGTGCTAGGTCAACCTTGTTGACCTAGTATATTTTTAGCTCCTATATAATGTGCTAGGTCAAATTGGTTGAATTAGTTCTATTTACAACACCTTTACCTTTTTTATTCATTTTTCACTGAACTAGGTCAATATTGTGGACCGAGTATAGTTTTATAGTCCCTATTTTACACTAGGTCAACTAGGTTAACTTAGTACTATTGTTAGTCACTTTCTTCTCCTTGTTTTCTCATATTATCTCTCTTTCTTTCATCATGAAATTTATGTTTGGTAATAACTCTAAAGTTTAATTAATAGACATGATGGAATTTACCAATCCTAATGGGTCTCCCATAGACAAAGTAGGGTTCCTTTAATAAATTTTGGTAATGTTCATATTACAACCCACACGATGGAATATGAGACTCTTCCTCATACCTCTTTGTAACAAAAACCTCCTCTTCTCTTATATGATTAGCTTTAGTCAAATTATACTCCTAAAATGCTTTTCTTTATCAGTGAATTCCCTCAACATAGAGGGAAGGATCCTTTTACCATATATAACCTCATGATTACCCATCAAGTTGAAGAACCTCATTCTCCTACTCCCACTTTCTAAATTGGATTTGGGGGTACCAATTTCTTTTATTCTCAACCTCTTCCTTCAGTCTTGAATCCTTATGCTATGACATCTTCTTCTTTAACTTCTTCCACCTCTATGCCTAATATCTCAACTAACATGGTAGGTTCTACATGTAGTGGGCCTCTCATAAGATCCATTATTATTAATACTTCCACTAGCTCATCATTTGATACACAAATAACTCATGCTTCTAGTGACTCTTCTTCTCAACCATTCACTAGTCTATATTTTGATTCATAAGCAAATTTTTCCACTAGTGCATCAAATTCTCATAGCTCTTCTCAAGTTCATACCAATACTAATAATGGTACCCAGGCCACTAATACCAACATAAACACCAATACTACTTCTTATAATAACACTAATCAGACTCATCAACTATTATTTAAAACTCTCAATCAAATGAACACATTCCAAGATCATAATATGAACCAAATGATGAGAATGTAAAACTATTTCTTAATCTTCAATCCAATCCTTAACCAATGACTTGGGGAACACATAACCAAAGTGTTCCTCCTCCCCCTCTTTAATATTCTCAAGGTAATCTCATTCCTCAACCTCCATTAGTCAACACAGTCATACCTCTTACCACCTAAATTGTTAACATTGACATTGGAGGTATAACACCTATAATTTCCTAAAATGGATCAATTTATCCTACTCATCACCTCAAGACATTTAGAAATCATTACAAGGAATAGGTCAAGTCAAATACCTTTACTGATACCAACCTCTTAGCCAAAACCTTCACGAGTGATGTCTTAGATTGGTAAAATCAACTTAGAACACACTCTATCACTAGTTTGGAGGACTTAGTAAATGCTTTAGTTCAAGAATTTCAAACTAGTGATCTTTAAAATAATACTTTGGCCCATTTCATCAACTGAAAAAAAAATAAAAATGAAACTACCCAAGCCTTTATTAAGTGATGGAAGACTTTATCAAATAAATGTGAACATAACATGGTGGATGAAAATATCTTTCATCTCTTTACAAATTCTTTATTTCTTAAATTACAATATCGAGTCTATACTCTTTATCCACATACCTTAGAGGAAACTATCAATCAAGCCAAAAGACAAGATTTCCCTATGCATCAATTTGAGTTGACCCAAATTTTTGTGGGCCCTCACCTATTAATAAAGAAAAAAAATACAATATTACCAATGATGGTGTTATCAATTCATATGACACCATTCATAATGTTCAAGCTATCATTCCTACACCTTCTTCAAAATTAGCTCCTCAACAATTCACTAATCCTCATTTCTCAACAAACAAAATTAGTTTCCATAAGCCATTATCCTTAGCCAAATTGGTTAAATGTCTACCTAGGCCTCTCCCTCAAGAGCCTGACCCTAATCAACCTATGAAATCATGGTATGATATCAATAACTTATTTTGGTTTCATGCTAGTTGGGGTCAATCTCATGAGACTTGTAGACAACTTCATAATTTAACCATAGACTTTATTCTTAGCCCAAATTTTGATCATGATTCCATTATTCAAAAATTTCAAAAAGCCTATGAGATTACTTTCAAAGATTATAAATCAAATGATAAAACTCGAGCCTTAAATCAAGGAAATACTTATTTAGCTATATATAAAAACCCCTTGCCTAATCATCAATGAATCCAAGAAAGTCAAGACAAGCCCACTTCTTCCACCAATAATGTAGAAAGTTTTATTGAACCAAATTCTCAAGAGAATGTGGTTAGCATGACCAGTATGTGAAGAGTGGTGGCTTTCATTGATTCGTAACCTATCTACATTCCTCTTTCCCATAAGACATATTGTGTTATCTAAGATTCTTCTCCAACTCATTTAAATGAGTCAGGGCAAGAAGATATTATTTCTTTTGATGATCTGATTTAAAATTCTCCCTTGGATGACATGTCTCATACTATTTATACTTTTCTCCCACCATATTCTAATACTAATGACAATCCAGTTTATACTAACTTTTTTTCTTCCAAACTTCAAGATCAATCTAAACCAACTATTTCTTCATCACCAAATAGTTTACAACCTTCTTATCAACTTTCTCATTCTTATCAACATAAGTTTCAATGCTCTTCATATCCACCTTCTGAAGACCTTCTCAATCATTATGCACCTATATCTAACAATCTACTTATGGGTTATGATGAGTATGATCCAATTGCAAAACTTACTAATCTTCCATCCCAAATACCTTTTCTTAAACTCATGAGGACATCTCCATGTCATAGAAACTACCTCATGAAACTCTTATTCAAGATGAATATCCTTCACCCTCATCTAATATGATGGGAGGCTACTTTATCTAGATCTGAGAATAGTATTTTATATCAATGTGAAGAGATGTCCATTAACATTGATGAAACTATAGATACTTCTCTTTCTTTATGATTTCTTATCACATCTATGATTTTGGATGAGATTATATTTCATGTAGATGATCCTCCATTATTTATTATCATCCAAATAAGTGACATCCAAGTTAAACATGCCTTGATTAATGAGGTTTCTAGTACCTATGTCACCTCCCTTGATTTCATTAAGACTTTTGGGTATTTTGAATGCAATCTTAATCAATATGTAGCACATGCCAAGGATATGAAAGAAGTAAAATGCCTCCATTAGGGTGTGTGTTTCTTCCCATTACCATCCCACCTATCATCATTCATGTGAGGTTGATTATCTTCAACTTTCCCCTTTCATATAACATCTTGCTTGGTAGGTCGTGGACTCATCGTATGTGAGATATCATATCTTTCACTTTCCAATGTGTAAAATTTCCTCACAATGGAGCCATTTAAAAGATTCAAGGAGACACTAACCCTTAGAATTTAGAACAATTCCAAGATCATGGTGTCTTCAAGATTCATACTCTTGAAACTTTGCTTAGTGTTCCATTCCATGATTTGTAGCATTTTAACTTTCCTATCAACTCAACTAGAGGTTACAATGGGCATTCTAAGCTCATTGGTAACATTCCTCCCAACCTTTTAGACTCTAATGATGATGAGCCCAATGAGATTAACCTAAATATAATAACTTTATATCTCTCATCTCATCTCATTTCATACCTTCCTACTTCTTTGTATCCTTTTTCTCATAAGCTTCCTTATGATGACATTCTTATAGTCTTAACCAAGACTAGGCACTCTATTCACCAAGATTCCTTTGATGATAAGTTCATCCTAACTTGTGTCATCAATCTTCATACTCCAAATTATGATGATGGATATTATTTATATGATCCTATTTTAAGTAGCCTTATCTAGGCCCATGATGCTGAGATTATTCATTATCACTCTTCTTTACTTTAATTTTTCATGCATCTCATCATTCTCTTTCATTTATAGTTCTTCATTCTTGCATTTTCCCTCTTTATCAGAGGGTATAGATGGCACTAATAACTCTAGTTTTTGAGTAACCACTTAGGACCATGCTCTTGGATCATGTTATGACCAAACCTTATCACTTTACCACACCTAGGGTAGTCCTCCTTAAACCTTCTGTGAATCCCACCCCTCCTTTAGTAGGGCCAACTATAGTTAAGCTTATTATTTTTTCCACTCTAATAAATCATATTTCCTCTCCTACTATTTATGATCCTCTTCTTACATCTCCTCTTAGTGCTATTTATGTTGATCCTACTTCCACTCTTTCCCCATCATCACCCTCCATTGATGATGGTTTGCTTCTACTACCTAAGATGGCTCCTTTAATCACCAAATGGGTTGATGAGTCCTCTTCAATTTCTTTCACTCCTATTTCACCTCCTTTCATGAGTTATCCTAAAACTACTCATAAGTGTATCTATTGATTTCATGGGATAGATAATCACTCTTCCACCCATTATCTTAAGTTATGACAATACCTTGATACATTGCATCCTTCTTCCCCATCATCAAACAAAACCATACCTACCTTGAAGGTACTTCCTAAATATTTTCCCAAGTATGGTGAGGTATATTGTCTGTGGCACCTATGTGGAATTCATCACACTGATTATTGCCACGTTCTTTAAAAACATCTTAGTGATCATCTTATAGCCATCCCTAGACCTTATACCATTCCTCCCATAGGTCATTACCATAAGAAGGCTCCTCCTTCTTCACCCATGGATCTACCTCTAGTGGTTCCATTACCTCTTATGTCCCCTTCACCACCTTATATGCCTCCACCTATGATTCCTTCACCTATGAACCCTCCCTCACCCATGATTCCTTCACCTATGGATTCTTCTCCACATGAGATTTCTTCTTTTCCCATAGATCCTATTTCCATGCATTATCCTAACTAGCCTTTGCCTAAATTTCCTCCTTAACATAGTCCTTTGAGCATTCCTATTTTTTTAGTTGAGGAACTCTTAAGGGAAGTCTGTGCCTAGTATTCACTAAATATTGATGAGACATTAACATCAATACACATTCAACTTCATAGAGACTTTTATGATGTATTGGATAATATGTGTGGACAAATTTACCAATATTTATGAGCACATGCATGGTGCTTTCTCATTTATATTTGGATTGGATGTGTGCTCCAATATTATTTCTATTTTTATTATATCATTTGACACTATGTCAAATTCTTTCTTATCTTATATCATGTTTCTTCTTCTTGTTGTACTATATTTATCTTATGTTATCATATTACATTTCACATATAGTTGTTTTTTTCTTATCATTATTGATTTTCCCTTATTATTGATTTATTTTCCTATAGAGTTTTTATCAAAACTCTTCCCTTGTATCTTCATGATTGTTTTCTTTCTTATCTTTATTTTTCATAGATAGTTATCATGGTGAATTGGTTATATCTACCCTCTTCCTCTTGATTTCTATCTCTTATTACCATGTGATTAGTTCAAAAGCAATCTTTCTCATTACTATTTCCTTCCTCTAGTCCTCTTTTAGGATCTTCTTCTTACCTCCTTCATTTTTCTAAAAACTAAGCACATACACAGTTGAGACTTGAGATCACATGCTTAGTTCATTGACAAGCATAAGTGTTTTAGTTAGTCTTTTATCTTGGGTCACTTAACTTTCTTTATCCTTATCCTAAAACTCATTTGTGTGTATCACTATCTCTCTCATTATTATTCATTCCAAATACATATGGAAGAGGAATCTTAATAATCCTTCAAAATAAAGTTAAAATCCAAATCATTTAAACAAAAGGAAATTATATCAAAAGGCAAAAATATTGAATATTCTTAAAAGTATAATCACACTAAAAGACATGATTCAAAGCACATTTTTTTCTTATAATATAATCTCAAACTCCATAGTTGGCTTCATGATAGACATGAGGTCCTTTGGAGTGTGATAGGATAGTTTATTAGAAGAGGAGAATAAAAAAAATCTTTTAGTGCTACCTACTTTCTCATGCAAGTAAGCAATCTTCATAGTAGATTGGTGGCTCTATAAGGGGTCTTGAGGAGTGGGGAACACATCATGGGAAGGTAGGTCCATTTTAATTTTCCTTATACCATTATACCATCATTATTTGATGTTATTAGCACACCTATTTTCCTACAAATATTTGTGTTTATAGCAAGTGAGTTTCCTTTGTACATAGATGACCACGAGTCCCTTAGTGTCTTCTCATGTCTTTAGTATGCCTCTTGCCTCCTAAGGTATTCTCATAAGATGCTTAAGTCTTAATTTTTACACTCCATTTTTCATTATTTTTCCTTCATATTTCCTCTTTGGAAATATTGTTTTGCTTATTGATCACTCCCTATGGGATTTAATTTGTGAGTTGATTTTTAAGACCATAGATAGGACCCAACATCCCTCATAAATTACTATATTTTCCATCCTATTACCCACATTATTGATTTACCATTAATTATCTTTCTACTTACCAATATTGATTTGGTACCCCTTGGGTTTTCTTATGTGATTTGTAGTGTAAGACCGTGGATAGGACCCATCCCTCCTCAAAAACATTTCCAATAAACAAGCTACCATCCAAATTACATGTGTCAAATAGGGCATAAGATTTGATTTATTATGAGGTTACACATCATTGACATACTTCCCATCTTGATATTTAATATGTTTTATGTTTCATTTTTATTTTTCCTTTTATCTTCTTATTTTCTCAGTGCATGTAAGATTACAACAATTTCTTGACTTTCTCATACTTCCTAGCTTGAATTAGTATGATAAATTTTAGACCAAATTTTTGTAATTTTTTTCTTTTGTACTTTCCATCATGAAATAGTATAATTTATTAACTTAATTTTGATTTTTTTTATTACCATTTATACCCTTTTACATTGTTTGTCATACTTTCCAATGTGATATTTAGTACGATTTTACTTGTTTTAATTTGGTGTAAAAATCTCTTACATTGGTTTTAATAAAAATCCATTTTAAGATTTTGTTTGCCATTTTTTTTTAGATTTTTATACTTAGTCATTTTTTTTAGTACACATTTCCCAACTTGAACTAGTGTGTACTACATTTCTTTAATTGATTATATTTTTCCAAATCTTTTTTTTGCCTATTTATTTTTAACCATGCGTGTGTACTCCATAATGTTATAAAATAAACCACACCACATATATTTACTATAGCATATACAACAAAGATAAATACATGTGATAGAAATAAATATATCCCAATCATCCACAACCTCAACCGTAATGAACAAACATAACCATCATAAAGATAATATACAAAACTAACACCAATAAATCCAAAATCTCTCTCTCTCTCTCACACACACAAACACACACACACACACACACACACCATGAGTTTGATACAACATATATAACCATATACAAAGCCTCAACACTAGGGTTGAGCTCCAGCCTATTTATCTTATAGCCTAGCCATGTTACCTGCTGAGGCCTCAATTTGACTCTTCCAAATGTTACGCTATACAAAGTCAATCCAAGATTTAAATCCCTATAATTATCCCTATAGGTGTTCTATCTACACCTATGTCTACACCAACTTATCCTAGGATGCCATATGTGCCTATGTTAGCTATGTCTACATCATTTATGTCACTGTTTCTAGACGCATGAATCTTTTATCTACCAAAGCCTACTAGGCATGTCTCTCACCTATAACCATCTCTAATGATGGCTACATCCTCTCTCTGTACACTTATATCTACCTCATTTCCTCACCAGTTAATCTAAACTAGCTCACTTGAGCTGGGGTAGATGGTACACTTAGATCCTCTAGTGTCATTGGGTCGTATGGTTGTAGATTATTGTTTAGGATGTCATGGAGTGTTCCCATCACTATAGACACCCATCTCTCCTCCTCAACCTCAGATATGCCTATAAAATCACACTAGATGGATATTAGATCACTCTCATATCTCATAATATTTATCTATATCTCTCTACTACCAAATAAAAACTTAAAATATAATTCAACCATATTCATACCTATCTATTTATTAGATCCTATGATATCATCATTTATACAACCACCTAGAGCAATATCCCCATCTATGTGGCCTGTTAGTACCTCCTTGATAGGTTAAATCCTTAGCTCAAACCTAGCTATCATGGCTTGTGTCCATCTCAACCTCCATCTGAGTGGTCTCACTAGTATCTCCGTTGGTTCATATATGGGATCATCTAGGTTATCTATAGTTTCCACTCTCTCATATATCCAATGTCATCATGTCCTTAGTGGCCACTGCTCATCTCATTATAGGGATGGTAGTGGTACATCTAGTATCATTAACTCTTTACCTCTTCCTTAGCCACTGATCATGTGTAACTAGTCCATGGTCACTCCCAACATGGCCTCAATATCAACCTCATTATTAGTGGTTTAATTCCCCTCTTCACTCATGGATACCTCACATAACAAGCATAATAGTTAAGGATTAGTATAGATGTCACTGTATGAGTTTAGACCATATATCTTGTCACCCGTGCCATTGGATGTGGCTCTCTCCACCATATATAGTGTCTAATCACCTCTCTCCTTTTTAGTGCTAGTGCAACTATGTGCCAACTTGCCTATGTAGCTATTATGTGCCCATATGGATGCCACATGATGTCTACACATCTCACCAATTATATCATTGGCATATGGGGAATGGTCCATACTACTTAGTCCTCCCATTATCTTTATACTTAAGGTAACCTATCATTGACCACATGGGGAAACACAATTAGTCAATACATGGTTAATCTCTCATATATCCATATTGTCTATAGTATGATTAGTCCCATAATTTTCTACCCTCTAACTAGCATGTCAAATAGATCATGTATGAGTTAGACCTAGATGATATAACATATATTATTTAATACTCCCTCCTCTAACATTATCCTACTCAAGGATACCATGAATAGTGGTACCTTACTATTTGACTTGTTATAGAGCACTCACTATATCATAAGGCCTATCACCACCTTCTAGAGGTTCAAAATATATGATATATACATGTCATCCATACTAACTCTCCATACTCTCAATATCATCTTTGATCTTATATCCCATATGGATAAGGATCTCCTCTCCTCTAAGATATTTGGTATCCTTATGGTCACTAGTAATCCTACTATGGGTAGCCAAAAGATAACATGTACATCTTCTAATGTGATACCCACCTCTATCACATCCCCATCCACCTAGCATTTGAAGGTGTTATTCAATATTTCTCATCATCCCAAGAACATGACTAATAGGTCAGCACTAAGAGGGATCCTACACATCTTTGATATACATCACAAGCCTGTGGTTACCAGTCTAGCTTGATCTCCATCTGTCCATCTCTCTAACAAATTTGGTAACCAAGAAATGTCCACCAACTTTCAGAATCTTGGTCATCTCTACAACAAAGAAACAACAAAAGATGTATTAGTCCCTCTATTTCATGTATAATTGCAATACAATCTTTACACATTTTTATATAAATTTAATTAAAAACAAGCCTAATTACTTTTACCTTATTAATTTTATTCAATTTTATCCTATTTATAGCTTGTTTGGTCCCTCTTGCCCTCCCTTGGTCATTTTAGGCCATTATATCCCTCTTTCAACTTTTTTCATGCTTTTTCATGCTTATTATGGTTCCCTGGTCAACCTAATTTGACTAAAATTTCCCTATTTTTGTCATAGTTGACTTCAAATTCCAAGTCAACCCTCTTATTTTCCCTTTCTTAGTTTTAATTTTTCATTTTGGTCCTTACAGACTAGTTTTTCATTCCATTCTAGATTTTTAGCCTATAAATTATAATAGGTCAACCCATACCTACTAGATCGATCATATGGATTTTACCCTATTTCAACCTACTAGGTCAACTTGTCAACTTAGTACATTTAGTGTGTTAACCCACTACATTTTACCCAAAATATGCATTTTTATCATTTTATTCCTAAATCATTCAAGCCCATTTCTCATCTTCCTATTTACTACACTTAGAATATAAGTTTGTTCAATTTTGAAATATATAAATGCTTAAAAGAAATTATCTAAAATTCACTTAATTTAATACAAATTTCAAAAACTAGTTTGAGATCTATAGTTGCATACCTTTAGTGCACCTACTATCACCTTTGGGTGTCCTCCTCATCTAGCCTATAATTACCTTACCATCCTAGCCTTGTTTGGTTTAAGATCTCTCCTTTCTCTTATTTCAAAATTTAAAATAAAAAATGAATTATCTTTTTCCCTATTTAAAAAAACTTTTCAAAAGTCAAATTCTTTCATTTATTTTAAAGTAGATTTCTTGTTTTACCTCTACCATTTTGTAAATCATAAAATACATTAGAGTCATGATGACATAGATATATTTCCACTATCATATGTATATCTTCCAATTTTTTGGATTTTTGGCTATTTTTGGCATTAACTTCTATAGGTTTGTCTAGTATAATATACATTAGACACCTTCATTTCTTATAGTCTACTGATTTATCTATGACACTAAGGTAAGTTAAAGGTATGTATTTCTCAATACGGTTAATTTAGTTATCTTATTTTTTACTTACTACACCATACTTAGCATCAAATTTGTGTGTTACCATGTTCTATCTCTAAATCACCACCCTATGTTGCACTTACGTGACACATGATGAGATTAAGCTAGGGAATATGTATACACATAATATTTTTAATTTGTATCGATTATTAACACTTTTTATCTTGAAGGAACCTATCGAGTCTCAATCTCTATGAGTGTATGCCTTAAGGGGTACATCAGGAAAGGGGTGGGTAGACCATCAGTGTTTCCTAAGATTGTCATTCCTTTTACCATTTTCCATCCACACTCTAGCCTCTTAAAACAATTAAACCCAAGATTATTATTATTAGTTCTATATATTAACTTCATTTTATATGGTTTATCCTTCATTTATTGCATTATCACCATATTGACCTATCAATTGTGCTAGGTTGACCAAATCAACCTAATATAATTTTAGGACTTTTGCTCTCTTTTGGTTTTTTTTC
Source organism: Torreya grandis (assembly GCA_037957365.1). NCBI lineage: Eukaryota > Viridiplantae > Streptophyta > Pinopsida > Cupressales > Taxaceae > Torreya > Torreya grandis. The sequence goes on from JARHVA010007139.1 coordinate 259,427, forward strand.
CTCTTGACCAACCTAGCACAGACCTAGGGAGTTATCCCCAAAAACATGATATCGGGTTAACCTAACATATCCAACATTCTTGAATTTTTTTAGGTCAAGTTACTCTTATATATACAAGGTCATTACTTACCATTTTAAGAAGATCAAATAATTAAGAGAATAAGCATGAACTAACATCTACCTATTTACCATTATACTTAGGAAATAGAGCTTTACAGTTCAATAATTTATTTGGAGCTCCAATATCATCTTGTGGATAAGTATTTTGGATGCTTAGATAGGTTGTGTAGCCTAAATATAATTTATCTTAGTTATCCTTACATACCATGATAATATTTTGTGAAGCACCTTAGCCAAGGGGGATATTGAGGCTCGATGGGTTCATCTTAAAAGGTAAGTATTCCTAAATTTATTCCTCCTTTTTAATTATATATATATATATATATATATATATATATATATTCTTCTCTTCCTTGTATTATAATTATGTATACATTGATGTGACTATATGTTTTCTATACATGTTTAGTTTAGTTGTTAAATTATTTTATTTCTAACCCACACTTGGTGCTATAAGATTTGGTAAAAACTAGTTTAGATTTACTTTTATTTTTATTATATTAGTGAAATATTAAATAATATGACTCTTTTATGGTTTTTATGTGATTGTGTCAGACTATATGCTTTGGAACCCTATCTCACATGGTGTGTTGTGACAAGTGATCCCCTAATCAGGTCTAGTGGATCCTCACATTGGTCATGCTCTTACATAAAAATTGTATGATTCAAAATTATAAGTGTAGGTGTGCTCTATCATATCTTATCTAAGATTTATTTATGGTCATGATACATTTCTGATTTCATACAATTTTTTAGAAGAGTGAGTGAAAGCTATAGGAAACCCTTTATTTCTTGGAATTTTGATATATAGGCAAAGTTGATCAAGTAAAATCATGAAAATTGTTGAATTTTTATGTGTGAGTATTTTATTATATTCCCACATAATTTTATGACCATATTTAAGACCTTAAATATGATAAAACATTCATGAAAGTTGACCTATTGCTAAAAAGGCCTAATGAGGAAGATAGTGAGAAAACTAGGCAAAAATGAGAATGGGTTTAGGGATGGGATGCAGTATATTAGGGATGGATCCAAATAAATGGGTTAAATTTTAAATACCTATATCTTGTATCCCATTTGATTATAAGTGTTTATGATGCTCATATACAATTAAAAATTTGTTCTCAAAGTGACATGTCTAACATAATGAAGTCTATGTAGGTTCAAAAAATGAGATTGGTATGTAAGACCAATATTGATAGTGAAAATTTTAATATATATATTAAAAAATGTTATAAATATGATTAAGGATAATAAAAACCCATTGTATTTTCACAAAAGTGTTCATATAGGCGTTCTAAATCTTGATCTTCATGACTATGATTTTGGAGATACAAGCAATTTTATGTGTGTAAGTGATAATGATGTTCCTAAGTACTTTTACATTAATTTAAAGAATAAAATTAATATTAATTTATTATATAGGTCTCAAGTTTTATTTTAACACAATTTAATTCATGATAAAATCCTATAAAGGTGTGAAAAATCAAAGGCTTTTGATTAAGTTCTTAAGGGCTATGTGCAATTTTGAGTGAGCATATAAAGATGACTAGTTTGAGGTATTTTGACCTATATGGTGAAATATAATTGACTTGGTGTTGAAAATAAGGTCATATATATTATATAAAAATTATTTAAAATTTTGGTTATGTGCCAAAGTTGATTGTATGCATCAGATTTGCAAGACAAACTTTTTGACAATGAGAAGGCCTAATTGCAAGTAGACCTAAGTGTGTCATTCAAGGAGCGAAATGAAATAAATGGTGTTTGGGAACTAATTTTATGTTATCATGGGTATATTTTATTAATTTTTTAAGTTTTTAATATTTTTATGAAGGCTCATGGTGTTCTAAGGTGGTCAAGGTGAAACATGTGCTTTGAGAAGGCCTAATTGCATTAGGTCTCTATTAGGCCTAATGATGGTTTTGGTCCTTATGGGTGGTGACTGAACTATGTAGTGGGTTTTTAACTTGTGAAATTTTTTTTTGATCTATTTAAAAAGGTTATATAGTTATTTATAAGTTATTTTATGACCAAAATGGGTGAGATCAAGAGTCAAGTATAAAGAAAAGGTCTATTAGGCCTAATTTGACTAGTTATAATATTGAGGAAATGAGTGAATGATATAGAGGTTTGGAAAATAGATAGAGGGATTTAATATAATAAAATGGGTATTTTTTTATGTTATTAATATCTAAAAATATTTATATAGATGTTGAGTAAATTCATTTCACCTCATTATGCCAAGGAAAGGGCTAGTTGAGCAAGAAGGCCTAATAGGTTGTTTGAGAGAGATAGAAGAGTTTATAGAAAAAAATAAGGGGATAATCATTATTTGAGTGATAAAAAAATTTGTTTAAATTTGATCAAAGATTAAATTTATCTGATTTAGTACTGAGTTACCCAGGGGGTCTGTGCCTCCTTGTAATTTGGTGCTAGCTAAAAGACTGGTTGAGTTGGTGTTTAACTAGTAAGGGGTTGGTGCACCTTGTGGGGTTGGTGTCTTACTAAATTGTGATAAATTAATCATATAGATATATTTAAAGTGTATTTTAGTGGGTTTTATACTCCAATAAGGTTTCCCACATATATCTTATGTTCTTATGTTATTTTCTTTCATATATGCTTATTTATGCATTTATTAATGTATGAATGTGAATGAATGCTTCATGAATGATAAGCAAAATTAAAGGAATGTTTGAAGGAAAATGATTCACCCCTCTTATTATTTGTAATTACAACATTTGGTATTAGGTAAGGTCTATTGGATAAGGTGTAATAGCCTAAAGGAGATCTTAAGCAGGCAAAAATGGCTAGTCAAGCACAATGTGATTTATTTAAAAGTAAGGCTCCATTGTTTAATGGATCCAATTATACTTTTTGGAGTGTTATGATGAAGACATGTTTGAAATATCAAGGTCATGATGTTGGGTAATTAGTTTTGGATGGATATACTTCTCCTCTTATTCCTCTTATAGATGTAATAGGTAAGAAGGCTAATGACAAACAATTCAAAAGTAATGAATGGTATTATATGTGTACTATTAGAGGAATAACTTGTGAAGGTTATACAATATATATCTACTAAATAAATGTGGGACTAGTTGAATATTATCCATGAGTGAGACTCCAAGGTTAAGTTGGCTAAGTTGAAAACACATATAAGATAGTTTGAAATCCTAAGGATGAATGAAAATGAGACCATTAGTGCCTACTTATTGAGGGTTGATGAAATGGTAAACATAATAAGAAGCATAGTTAAAGAATTGAAAGAGTCTAATACTTTTAAATTTTATTGAGATCTCTAACTCCCAAATTTGATTATAAAGTATTTGATATTGAAGATATAAAATATCTAGACAAGCTAGAGATAGATGGACTTCATGGAACCATAATAAAATATGAGATGAGGATAAGTGAAGGAAGACCTACAAAGAAGGAAGTTGCTTTCAATGTAGAAAAGAAGTAAAAGGAGAAGAAGACGCAATATAATAAATTAAAATACAATGATGAATCTGATATTGATGATGATGAGTTGATATATATGTTTGCAATAAAATTAAAGACAAGTTTAGCTAAATACAAGGGTAAGCTACCCTTTAAATGATTCAATTGTGAAAAGATTGGACACTTTGATAATAAGTACTCTCATAAACATAAGGAAAAGGATGATGAAAATCATGATGAAGCTGATGATGATGATAAAAATTCATGTAGGTTTGATAAGATCAAGAAAAGATTCAAAAGATATGATGACAAGAAGTTTTTTAAGAACAAAAAAAGTCTTTACACTAAGGAAGATTACAGCTCATCTAATAAGAATGAGAGAAGTGATTATAAGAGTGACCATGAAGGTGATGGTATTGATTTCAATGAATTACTCTTCATTATTGAGTAAGTTATTCAAATCAAGAAGAGTCTATGTGGATTGGAGGAGATATTGGTGATTCAAATGAAGATGAATACAAGGTGTACTTTGAGGTTGAGTTGATGAATTATCTAGAACTAAAGACAGTAAATAATAATAATAGGATGATGAGGTCACTTATAAAATAATATGAGGAACAAATAAATTTGTTTGAAGTTAGACTAAGCAAAAACTCCAAGAAATAAGAGGAAATAGTCAAATAGGTGGAGACTCAACTTGATATTGTGACCATAAGCCTAAAGGCTAAAGAAGAAGAATGTGTAAGGTATGTAGCTAAAGTGGATTCCTTGAGAGATAAATTAAATTGGACATAAAGTAAGGTTAAGTCCTTTGGGAATTTTTTAAAGAGTACCAATGATCTAGACAACATCTCAAGTAGTCAAAAGACTACTAATGATAAAACACATCTTAGTTTCAATGGAGACCAAAAGAAGAACACTAATGTGATCAAGAAGTTTAATGGTCAATCAAGGAATGATGGTATTGGAATAATGAAGACTAATCTTATTAGGAAACCTATTTTTATAAGGTATGCTAACCCTTTCAGTGGTTATTGTTATTTATATAACCAATTTGGTCATAGATCAAGGCATTGTAGAAGGTCCTCCAAGAATGAATATGCATGGTACTCTGAGGAGAGTCATTAATCAAGAGGTATGGGTCATGGTGTCTTTTTGTCAAAAGGAATAGTGTGTTTTAATTTCAAAAGGTTGGTAATCTTGTAAATTAATATAAGCATGGATTCTCAAGCCAAAACAATAAAGTTGAGAACCCTAGAATGAAAAAAAGAAGATAAGGTAATGAGTGAAAACCAAAGGTATCTAAGGTGAATAATGACTAGTTTGTAAGTCCAAGTGGACTATTTTCCATGGTGGATCATATTTAATATGCAAAGGATTTTAAATAATTCTCCCTATCATCTTAGATTGAGGATGAATAAGTTAAGTCAAATAGATCTAGTCATGATGGTGTTCAAATAGAGATTGAATAATTGAAGCCTAAAAAGATCATGAATAAAATTTAGCCTAATAAGGACATGGAGATCTAGGAATCTCCTAAATTTATGTTGTTTTAGTACTCAAGAGAGAATAGGTGAATCTATTAGGTTTCATAGAGCACTTAGCTAGTGAGTAGAATCATGAAGGATGTTTGGTCTTAGGTGGAGTTTTGTGTTCTTTATTGACATTCAGATCCAAGTTCCAATCGAGAGTCTACTACAGGTGTGATCCAAAGAGATACGTCACAAATATTTTGTATGATGAATTGATCAAACCAAGTCATAGTCATGATAGTGTCTGAATATCTCATGGAGACAATTGGACCCTATAATGATCTAAGAGTAGGTATGTGAGCCTGATATATGTTGATTTTTTGTAAAAGATAGATAATGAGTTTGTTTGGAGAGAAAAGGTGTGTTATTCTAGGTCTAGGGATTAGATATTTTTTAAGAAAATGGCCCTTTGTCATTAATGTTAGAGGGGGAGAATTTTCTACTTTGGGAAAAAGGTCAATGTGACAAAGATCTAGCTTAGGGAGTTGTGAATGATCAACTTTATGTAAGTTTTTGCCATAAATGACAAAGGGGGAGATCATTGAGGTATGTTATTATTGTTGGTGTTTATTAATTGATGTAAAAGTCAAGATGTATGTCATTAATGTCAAGGTAAAAATTAATGTCATTCATGGTGAAGTTATATGTGTCAAAAAAGTCTTATGTTAAGAGAATTTTAAGGAAACCTTTTATCTCTTTGTTGAGAGAGAATTTGAATGCTACCTAGTAATTATTCTAATTTTTATGACATGTGAACATCAATTTAAAGATACAAGGGAAACATATTATTGAGAACTAAACCTAAGGAGCATACAAGGTAAACATACACAATTTAGTAGTCTTTTAGTTATGTATGAGGTCTTAGCACAATGTTGTGATGTGATAAGCTCATAATCCCATTGAGAGTATCCCTATAATTATATAATCATGATTGAGTAATGTTATTAGTAGATATCAATGAGTGTTATTTAAAAATCCTTGAGTATTAGGTATCTTGAGAAGCCTATACTAGCTTTGTGAGAAGGTTTATGCATGATGCATAGTGAATATTGGTGAATTAATATAGTATAAGAATAATAAGAGTGTATAAATTTGTGTAATCATGTGTATTATACATATAAAATTTTAGAAGAGTTTTATAGGTCAATTATTGTCTTAGTATTTGCTTAAAGAGACCTAGTGTGATGGTATAACTTTGGTAACATGTTGAGGTGAGTAGTATGAGACTTGTGTGAATAATGTTGGAAATGTGTGATATTGGTTGTGTTAATTTGAAATGTGAATGAGGTATTGAGAGAAGTGTAATAATTTTCAAGGTGTGTTTAATATTTAAGCATGATTGAAATTTTAAGGCCTAATGTGCAAAGAGACCTAGTGTAGCCTAATGAGGGGTCAAGTTCATTTCCCAAGGTGCTAGAGATCTTAAGAGAATTTTGAGAGATGTGAGAGGTTGTTTTAAGATTTTTGATCAAGTTTGAGTTCATATCCTAAATGATAAAGAATGAAAATTGGTGCTAAGGTTTTCTATGTGTACAAAATAGGGTGTTGTAGACTTGAGAATGATTTTATTATGCTTATTGGCATGTGCAACCTTTGCATGAGATCCTAAGTAGTTAATATGAGTTGGGTAAGGGTCCTATCTTAAATTCATTAGATTTTTTTAATAAAGTTTAGGTGTAATACTTTATGAATGATTGCTAAGAATGGAAGGAAATATAAAGCCTCATAAAACCCTCATTATGACTTGATATGAAAGATATTATTGGATATGGATCATAATGGTATATTTGACCTAGTTTGATGTTTGGAACATGTATGTAACTCTGATAGGTTTCTCTATGTGCCATTTTTCTATCAGAAGAGTGAGTAAAAGCTACAAGAAACCCCTTTTTTCTTGGAATTTTGATGTAACAAGCAAAGTTGACCAAGTCAAAACATGAAAATGGTTGGAGGTTTATGTGTGAGTATTTTAGTATATTCCGATATAATTTTATTATTAGTTTTTAGACCTTAAATATGATAAACTAGTCATGAAAGTTGACCTATCTCTAAATAGGCCTAATGAGGAAGATAATGAGAAAACTAGGTATAAGCGAGAATGAGATTAGGGATGGATTGTAGTGGGTTAGCGATGGATAAAAATGAATTGGATAATTTTTAAATACATATATCTCATACACACTTTTATTATAATTTTTGATGATGCTAATATATAATAAAAAAATTGTTCTCAAAGTGACCTATCTAACAAAGTGAAGTCTATGTAGGGTAAAAACATGAGATTGGTCTACAAGACCAATATTGATATTTAACATTGTAATATATCTATTAAAATATGTTATAAAGATGATGAAGGATAATTTAAACCAATTATAAGTTCATAAAATTTTTCACATAGGTGTTCTAAATCCTGATCTTCATGACTATGTTTTTGGAGCTATGGTAGTTTGTTTCATGTAAGTGAGAATGATGTTCCTAAGTATTTTTGCATAAATTTGAAGAATAAAATTCACATTAAGTTGTTAAATGGGTATGATATGTTAATTTTAACACATTTATATGAAATATAAACTCATATGAAGGTGTGAAAAGTCAAAGGCTTTTGACTAGGTTGTTAAGGCCTATGTGTAGTTATGAGTGAGCATATAAAGATGATTAGTTTGAGGCCTTTTGACCTATATGGTGAAAGATAATGGAATTTTTGTTTAACTTAAGGTGAAGTATTTTATATCCATGTGATATTTTTTTTGGTTTATGTGTCAAAGTTGAGTGTGTGCATTATATTTCAAGATAGGCTTTTTGGTAATGAGAAGGCCTAATTGCAAGTAAACCTAATTATGTGGTTCTAGGAGTGAAATGAACTATATGGTTTTGGGAATATTAGTTGATATTATTAGTAATATTTTTTAATTATGTGTGAATTTTTTCATACATTTATAGAGGCTCATGGTGTTCCAAGGTGGTCAAGGTGAAACGTGTGCTTTGAGAAGTCTTAATTGCATTAGGTCTCTATTAGGTCTAATGATGGTTTTGGCCCTTATGAGTGGTAACCAACCTATGTAGTGGGTGTTTAAATTCTGAAACATTTTTTTTGATCTATTATAAGGGTTATCCAAGTATGGATAGGTTATTTTCTAGCCAATATGGGTGAGAACAAGAGTCAAGTATAATGATAAGGTCTAATAGGCCTAATTTAACTAGTTAGAGTATTGAAGATATGAGTGAATGCTATAGAGGTTTGGGAACTAGGTAGAGGGATTTAATATCATTAAATAGGTATGGTTATTATGTTATTAATATCTAAAAATATTTTTATATGTGTTTACAAATGTCATTTGACCTCATTCTACTAAGGAAAGGGCTAGTTGAGTGAGAAGGCCTAATAGGCTATTTGAGAGAGATAGAAGAGTTTAAAGAACAAAATAAGGGGATAATCATGAGTTGAGTGAGAAATAAAAATTCAAATGTGATCAGAGGTTTAAGGTATCTGATTTGGTGCTGGGTTATGTAGGGGTTTGGTGCCTCCTTACAAGTTGGTGCTTGTTAAAGGACTGGTTGAGTTGTTATTTGACTAGTAAGGGGTTGGTGCTCCTTGGTGGGTTGGTGCCTCACTAAATTGTGTTCCATTGATTATAGGAATACATTACAAGTGGTTTTTAGTGGGTTTTATGCCCCAATAGGTTTTACCACATATCTCTTATGCTCTTATGTTGTTTATTTCATAAATGTTTGTTTATGCATTTGTTATTGCATGTATATGAATAAATGCTTCATGAATGATAAGTGAAATTGAAGGAATGTTTTAAGGAAATTGATTCAACCCAATATCATTATATATACTTTATATATATATATATATATATATATATATATATATATATATATAATTGGCAGATTCAAAGGACTCATAGAACATAGTCTATAGACCCTTTCTAAATAAGTGCACACAGTCACTTCTAGGTCTGTTTAGAAACTTAGGGTTTTTAAAACCTGAGTTTTTTATTGTTTGGTGTTTTAAAGATAGAAAGGAAAATAATTTTTCTCAAATTATTGATAATAAATATATCTAAACAGGGTATTAGTCAATGTATGTAAAACTAGTTCCCCCAAGTACTATGCAGAAAATTTAAAACTATTTTTTCCCACCCTGTAGGGCCCTTTGAGTGTGACCGGAGTGATCATAGATCCAATGGAGGATACTACCATTTGTAGTGCCTTTGGGGACCTGAACTTGAATTTGATAGAGGACATTCCCTCCAATGGATGGAAGAAAGTGTTAATAGGTGAAAAGATGTGTTCCACTAAAAACATGACGAGCCTCCCTATCAAAAATGATTCCATTGAGGGTACAACCCTGACTATGCCAGATGATTTGGTTAAGTAAATCATGGCATCCATGGACCTTAAATTGGTAGGTAAGTTTTTCTCCTTTTTTCCTAATATTGAGATGGTTAGGAAATGGGTTTTGTCTCGATGGAGAATTAACGGTAGTGTTTCGATCACTGCTATGGCAAGAGGCTTATTCCTATTTAGATTTACAAATAGGGATGATATGATAGCTACTCTTGCTAGAGGACCATGGCTATATGGTCCACATTCACTTGCCTTGTGTTCATGGAAAATGGGATTTGACCCCAACTCAGACCTTAGCAAGTCTACTCCTGCTTGGGTAAGATTGCCAGGGTTCCCATTGGAATTCTGGGATGAATTTTTTTTTACAACTATTGGCAACTCTATTAGCCAATATGTCATTGTAGATCATACAACCATAATGAAATCCAGATGTGTGTATGCTTGATTATGTGTCAATCTTGAGATTAATCAGACCATCCCCACTTTTATAGAGTTAAACTCTAAATATGGGACTTGGACTCAGCTGATCATATATGAAAATGCTACTACTTTTTGTCAAATATGTAAAAAAAAGGGACATATAATGACACAATGTAAGGTAAAGCAAATGGGAAGGAAAGATGATTCCCTAGTTGAAGGTGAGGATCAGTCTCACAAAACTAGAAATTTTGGTAGTCAAGGAATGGGGGGTAATGCAAAAAACCTTGATAATATTGAAAAGTTAAGGGATAAGGCTGGTAGGGAGGAGGTCTCTGGTAATGGGGAAAAAGTTGTCCTAGAGGAAAATAACAAGAAGGTCTTAGACAGTGATAGTCAGAAGGTTATAATATACACAATTAACCCTTTAGATCAATAGACCAATATGTTTGAGGAAGGAGAAATATGTGTCCAACTGATGGATGGGGATAATGTAGAAGGCAAAGTGTTAAGAGATGGGTAGGTGAAACTAACTCCACAAATAGTATTTATTGAGGGAGAAGTAGCCTTACATTTAAACACAGATATTTTCCATGCTCTAAAAGTTGGTGACCAAGCAGGTAATTATCTAGTAATAGGTGAAATAGGACAAAATGGTAGTAGCAATGAATAAGAAGAATGGGTTACCTAAAAGAAAAAAATTGCAAAGGTAAAAAATCTATAGATGTTGGTGCCAGTCCCAAACAATGGAGATCAACCCTAAGAGAAACAAGACAAAGAGAGATTGCCAGTGATAAACAAAAAAAATTGGAGACCATCCCCTAAAATCCTCTAAATGAGAATTTTATCTTGGAACCTGAGGGGCTTTAACAGTCCTTCAAAATAGTTTGAGGTTAAAAACTGCATTCTAGATAATAAATTAGATATTTTATTACTCTAAGAAGTCAAGATGAATGAGGAGATTTTTAAGAAAATAACTGACTACATATGGCGTAAGGTTGCTTTTTGCATTAGTCCAGCTGAAGGGGCTTTAGGTGGGATTGTAACTATGTGAAATAGTGCTAAAATTCAGGGATCTCTTATTGCTTATAATAAACATTTTTTAATTATCAACTTCTCTTTGTCCTCCTTGAACTAATCATTGATTAATGTCTACAGCCTAAATAACAGAGCATTAAGCCAAAATTTATGGATAGATTTGAGCAACTTTAGGATTAACTCCCATAACACTAGATGGATGCTAGCTAGAGATTTTAACACTCCCTTATACCCTTCTAAAAAATAAGGTGGGATTATTGATTATTCTGATAGCATGTTTGACTTTGCTAAATTAATAAATGATTGGGGACTATTGGATATTGAATTGCAAAATCAAAATTTCACCTGGTCTAATAGAAGAAGAAGAGATCAAATGATTCAAGTCAAGTTAGACAGATTTCTTATCTTGAGTAACTAGAATGATTACCATAATATGCATGTGTAGAATTTTCCTAAAACCATGTCTGATTACTACCCAATCTTCCTTAGTTGGAGATATCAGGGACAACATGGTCCTTTCCCCTTCTATTTTGAAGTAATGTGGACCAAACACAAAGACATTAGACAAATGGTGGCCTAATGGTGGAAAATTCCTATGCAGGGCACTCCTATGTTCATATTAGTCAAAAAACTTTAGCATATCAAACAAGAAGTTTATGGATGGAATAGATACAAATTTGGTTAGGTCTTTCATCAGAAGAAAAACATAGTTAGAAAACTTTTAGATATTCAGCAATAGATGGCTCAAGGTGATGATTCAGAAGCCACTTCTAAAGAAGAGAATGTCTTGACTTCTAAATGGAAAAATCTTATGGATAGAGAAGAGGTTTTTTGGAAATAGAAATCTTGAGTTTATTGGATCAAAGAGGGGGATAGGAACACAGCCTTCTTTCATTTCTCAGCCATGAAAAATAGGAAGGCCAACTCTATAACAAAGAATTGTTTAGATAATGGCAACATTAGAATTGAAGATAATGAGATAGGGGAACAAGCCAGGGTATTCTTTTAGAATTTGCTCACTAAAAAAAATAATGATGATGGGAATGATGGAACTATGAACCAATTCATTGATAAAATCCCCTATTTGATAATTGAGGAAGATAATCTAGAGATGTTAAGGCCTATATCTGAGGAGGAAGTCCATGCTATTTTATTTTTTATGGGTGCATTCAAAGCCCTGAGTCTTGATGGCTTCCCTCCTATATTCTTCCAAGAATATTGGAATATAGTGGGAGTGGATCTTATTGCTACTGTATGTGATTTCTTTAGATTAGGTAAACTTTTGAAATAAGCTAATAATACTTTCATAGTACTTGTTCCTAAAAAGTCACAGCCCACACACCTTTCAGATTTCAAACCTATTAGTCTATGTAACATTGTTTATAAGCTCTACACTAAAGTGCTAGTTATGAGGATCCAACCTTTATTAGACAAAATTATCTCCCCTACCCAAAAAAGCTTTATCCTAGGTTGGCAGATTCTTGATGTTGTGATCACCACTCATGAGACTATTCATTCCATGGATAAGAGTAGAATACCTAGTATGGCTCTTAAGATAGACATTTCTAAAGCATATGATAGGGTCTCATGGACTTTTCTGTTCCAAGTTAGTAGAAAAATTGGGTTTAATGATAAAATGTCTTGCCTGATATGGAACGTTGTCTCTTCTACAAAATTTTTGGTTCTGGTCAATGGGGTCTCTAGAGGGTTCTTCTCTTCTTTGAGAGGAATCTACTAGGGGGACCCTCTCTCCCCTTACCTATTCATCATAATGGTGGAGACACTGGTAAGATACATACAAGCTGATATAGCCTCTAAACATTTAGTGGGCATCAAACCTGTCTCCTCCCTTTCTCCTATGGTGGTGCAATAGTTTATGGATGATACCATTATTTTTGGTATCTCCTCAGTGATTGAAGCTAGGAGATGGAAAAATATTTTAAATAACTACACCATAGAGTTTGGGCAAAGCATAAATCTCTAAAAAAGTAATGTGTACTTATTTAATACTCCTAATAACCTTAGACAAATAATCATTGACATAATTGAATGTGTTGAAGCTGTCCTACCAGCTACCTATTTGGGTCTTCCCCTCATGGTCAAAGAGGTATCTCCTAGTTTTTGGAATGGAATTTCGGAAAGAACTCAGAAGAAACTTATTGGTTGGAAAGGGAAACTTTTTAGCAGTGCTGGCAAACTATATCTTCTTTAGGCCTCTCTTCAAGGGATTCCTACCTACTTCCTATCTCTTTTTAAAATTACTATGTATTTTGTTGATAAATTAGAATAGATCCAAGGAAAATTCTTATGGATGGGACTGAAAGATAAATAGAGAATGTCTTTAGTCAGATGGGAAAAAGTTAGTCTTCTAAAATCACATGGTGGCCTCAATATTAGGTCTATCAGGAACATGAATAAAGCCCTTCTCTCCAAAATTAATTGGAACCTGATTCATAAAAATAATGATTAGGGGGGAAATAATGTATGCCAAATATATGCATAACACTGATGGTTCCAACTTTATTCAATAGATGGGGTTACCCCAGGGATCTGTGATATGGAATAAAATGCTAAAAAGTAGAAGCCTTCTTAAGGAAGGAATTAGATGGAAACTAAGAAATGGCTAGCATATTAAATTCTGGAATGACATTTGGTTAAAGGACAAGGCTCTCATCACACAAGGAAACTATGAAGAGATTGCTGACATTTCTACTCAATTTTTTAGAGATAGAGTCAGTGATTACATGGATAATAACAATGGCATGAGGAGCTAGAAAAATCTATCAGATTGCTATGTTCATCAGCTTGAGCTCTCCCTTAGAGTTTTGGAGATTCAATAGTTGATTCAGGGGATCAGAATCCCTCTCTTCCTATGTGAAGATGAATAGTACTGGTGGCCAGATAAGAATGGATGGTTCTCTATTAAGGCTACTTATCAATTGCTAATTCCTAAGTCTTAGAATAAAGAGTTATGGAAAAAGGTTTGGAATTATAAACTTATACAAAAAATAAACATGTTTTGGTGGGCTCCTGCTCATAACAAAATCTTAACTCAAGACAACCTTCAGAAGAGAGGGTTTACCCTAGTCAATAGATGTTATTTGTGTTGTTCAAAAGAGGAAATAGTTTCTCACCTCTTCATTCACTATGATTTTGCCTGGGAACTTTAGGTCATAATCCTAAATAACTTTGGTATTGAGTGGATCTGTAACTCTGACCTTAAGGAAGTTATCATTAGCTAGAATCCTACCTTTACCCATCCTTGGCTCATGGAATTATGGAATCAAACTCTACCCTATTTGAGTTTAATTTTATGGAAAGAGTGCAACCATAGAATTTTTAGGGACACTGCTAGAAATGCCTCTCAGGTGTTTCATTCTTTTGTTAAGACACTTTTAGAAAGTGTTACCACTGCCCATATTCATTCTATAGAGAAACCCTTAACTCAAGTTGAAGATCAAATTGTAGCTAAATGGAAGGTTCTAAACCATATTCCTACTTATAATAATTCCAAAATTCTTTAGAGACTTAATACTAAATGGATTCTCCCAAAGCCTAATTGGATGAAACTTAATTTTGATGGGGCCTCCAAGTCTTATGGTAAAGCCAATGGAGGAGGGATTATAAGAAATGACAAAGGATAGATGATTGTTGTTTATGTTGGTGGAATAGGCTATCAGAGCAATAACTATGCTAAAGCAATGGCTCTCCTATGGGGTTTAAAATTGGCTATATCCCTAGGTATAAGTAACTTGAGTATATAGGGGGACTCTAAAATGGTCATCGATGTAGTTAATAAAGCATCAAATGTGGGAATTAAGCTAAAATATATCATTAGGGATATCCAATTTCTTTTGTATAAGTTTTCTAGAGTGGATATTTCACATATTTATAGAGAGGGAAATAGTGTTGCTGATGCCTATGCTAATCTCAACCAACAATTTTCAAATTGGTGATGTTGGAACTAAGTAGTTCATATTCCTTTAAACATTAGGGATATTATCCAAAAGGAAATGACTTGTTAAGGATGAGTCAGACAGATGAGAAGGATAGCTCTTGTAGGTGGTCCATTTGGAGGGTGCCAACGTGGATCTCAGAGTTTGATGCCTATTATACTATTTTGATAATCATTCATGATTTATTGTACCAAGGTGTTAAGGTGGGTGGAATTCATTATGGAGATCATCGAGAAATGATTTTTATGCATGGGAGGAGTAAATGTCATCTCTACATGATATTCTAAATTATGTGATATCACATTATCATTATGCATATTCAAGAGAAAGGGCTTGTAACCACTTTAACTAAGAAGGTTAAAACTGGGGACTCTGTGTATAGTCTATAAATACAAAATGGGGGAAGACAAAATTTGAACAAAATTAGTCTCTTGCTGTGAGTTCAAAGATAATATGTTCGTTTGGCACTAATGTAAAGAGGGGGGGGATTAGCCCCTACCTAGAGAGGCTCAATGGGTTTGACAAAAACCTATTTGAGCAATTCATGAGGTCTTGGTTAAATAGGTGAGTCACTATTAGAGGAATTAGCTTTGAGATTTCTAAAAAGGTGATAGCTATGGCTACAGACATTTCCATGTAGGGGATGAAGCTACAAAGGAAAACAAAAATCACGGACCTCTCTAGCCATAAGAATGTTTCTAGGAGAAGGCAAAGAACTTGTTCCTTACCAATTAGGATTCGATCAAGTTAAATTAATTGAGCTGTGGGATGAAGTGTGCTTCATCCTCATGAAGTAATTCACACTCAAAGGATAATTCACTAGGTTCTATAATTATCATCTCCCCCTTTTAAATCACTTCAAGCATAATGCTCTCATCAGTTTTCCCTTTTATCTGCTCTCCTCCCTAGAACATTCTATCCTTAGGGTGAGAGAAAAAATGGAAAAAAAACCTGATATGAATCCTATCCCCCTTATCAAGGCCTCATTTTCTATTTGTATAATTTCCACTATGCCCTTGAGCCATCCAAGACTATTAGAATTGATAGCGGGGATATTTATTCTAATCCTTTGGCTAGGGATGCTATCGATGAGCCCTGTCTTTCCCCTATTTCTACCAAAATTAAAGAAGTCTCATTCTCTACTCTTGAGGAGACCCCCATTGACACCCCTAGCTCCTTTGTTAGCATGAAGGGAAATAAAAGGAAGTTTTATGCTAGGGAAGAGAGTATTGGGGGGACCACTATGGGGACTCATAAAAATCTTGGTAGGACCACTAGGGGTCAAGGTGGTAAATCCTATATGTCTACTAAGGTTAGTAAGGAGGGCTTCTCCTTTGGAGTTAGATGGTCAGGATGGATTGTAGGCAAACCTAATCCTAAGGCTAGGCTTATTGACTATTCAGAGAGTGCCTTGGAGGAAGCCACCCAGTAGGAGGAGTCCAAGGAATTGGAAGTTCAAGAAATCTCTAAGGATACTGAAGGTAAGCAAGAGACAAGGGAATTTGGGGCTATTGTGGAGGATGGTGCTGACATTGTATAAGATGCTAACAAAGAGGTAAAAATGTATGTGGAGGAAGCTGATGAGGAAATTGAGACTGAGATTGGTTTGAAAGCTGAAATTACTGCCCTGAAGGGTCATATTTAGAAACTAAAGTAAAACTTCACTACTGGGCTCCAGAACTCTATTCTCCTGAACATGTCTATGCTAAAGGAATTGGATAATACTGCACCTACTATCAATGTAGAGAATACTGAGAAATTGAATGACCTCTTAAAATCAATGGTTATGTAAGGAGAGATCTCTCTGACTCTCATTTTTTCCATTTCATGTTTTATTTTAGTTTGTTATGTTTGTTGGTACTCTGATCGTGCTGTCTCTTTTCAGAAGGCATATTTTTGTTTGATTGCTTTATTGTTTTCTCTACTTATGTAAGGGTTTGGCCCCTGGTCTGCTACCTTATATTATCAAAAACAAGGGAGTAGGGTAATTTCTAAACATGGGACATATAACTCTATACACACATAGTTAGACTAAGAAGGATGGCCAATAAGTAAAACAAGTTGAAATCTTCAAGATATTTTGGAAAAGGTAGAAAGGTAATAAAATGAGATTTTATTGGTGTGATATCACTCCATCATATACCTTAGACTCAATAAAAAATACAACATGATAGAAGACTTTGCTTAGATAAGTAGAGACCTAATTGCATACCTAGTCTATATGGATAGGGTAGACCTATAGAAAGGAAGAAAATAGGAATTGAGTTGAGATAATTGGGAGAATTGAAAATATGGTGATGGAAACATGAAAACACTTAATATAAGACGCACACCCCTGCTCAATCAAATATAGTCCAAATTATATGCATAGACCTTTAGAATTGGATATTCAACAAAGAGATGAGATTAGAAGTGGAGTTATTTGGAGAAAATTATACTTATAAAACATTTAAGAGATGGATATGGACTTGAAAAAACATTACATGAAGTGATATAGTCCTCATAGAGAGAGTAAATGAGAGATACAATTAGCTAGGTTTAGATAGTCAGCTAGGCTTGAGAACCTTAGGATTGAGAAAGTGAGATGGTTAGGGAGTTTGATGAAGGAAAGTGATAAGTTATACATTGTAAAAAATTTATGGAAGTGTCACATACATCATGAAGGTCATTTCAGTTCATACCAAATTCAAGATACTTCTCATCAACTCAATTCTCTCTTGGACCTCTTAGAATTCCTAGTTTCAACCTAAAAGGCCAATTTTTTTTCTTGGTACATATAACACATGCCAAAAAACACCCTAAGATTCTAAGGGAAGTTTAATACCCTAACTCAAATCATTTATTTTAGAATTGGTATGAGGTTTCATGCCCTAAGGTTTATGAACCATCCTTAAGAAGTTAAAGCACTTTGAGGTTACCTAGGAGGGCTATAAATATTAAGTGAGATAAATATAATTTCGTGAATCCAAATGGATCATAAAATATTCCAAACCAAATATTAAATTTTCAAGACTCCCATGATCATCCTCTCATGCTAGTGGTTGGGACAATATTGCATAAAACCACACAAAATAGTTCTTCTTTTATAGGTCCATACAAGTAGTCAAAACATCAAATTTAGCATGGAGGTAAGTGTGGATGTTTTATAAGTTAATCACATGCTTATTTGGGTTTTGTAATGTATGGGGAGGATGTAGAAGCATTTTCATTCTCTTGGCAAGGAGGTCTAATTGAGGCCTAGTTAAGAGAGAGAAATGGGAAAATGATACAACTCCACTCACTCTTAGAGAATGAAATTGAACCTATAGTTGTAAGTCCATAGTGAGTATTATAATATTCCATTAAATTCTCAATATCATTTGTAAATTTATTTATACAAGAATATTTATATTATTTTATGGTTACAAGGAATGAGGCCTAATTTGGGATTTTTATAGACAATAACTTGCTATGATTAGTTTGTAGCCTAAAATGTATTTTTTAAATTCCAATATGGTATTAATATTTGAACCATGAATTTTTTATTAGCTAAATTAACTAAAACCATGTTTTGACACTTGTGTGCAAAATAGGCCTAAGGAGATGAAGAGCCCTCTAGACACCTTGAAAGAGAAAGAGGTGTTGTGTCAAAGAGAACCTATTAGGGTCAACTGAGATGTGTCAAGATAATATTAAAGAGGTAGGATAAACTTATCTAACCAATAATAAGGTAACTTATCCTTTAACATGTCAAGAAGAAGAGAAGTTTCAAGAAGCTAGTTAAGGTGTAAAACAAGATTTTCAACTCCCATGCCACTTGGAGAGTTAGATAAGCTGCATAGGAGATACACATGCATTTAGAAACCTATTGAGATAGTTACCTAACTCCTCTTCTTATTTTAACTCACATTTAAACTTATCTACTTTCTCTCTCCTACACCCTTCTCTTCTCTCTCATTTTCTCTATATATTGAGCCATTTTTGGATAAATTTGTATCCTTTACCTAAGTATGGTGAATACCTACCCATTTTCATCCTTTGATAAATAAATAATGATCTATTTTACCTTCTCTATGAGTTATTTTAATGTGTTTTTTAAGTTAGTTGATCTTGCTAAGTGATAGTTTCTCTTCCTTAGCATGTTATCTTTTCTTGCACGCATATTCATCTTTGAAAGTATTTTGTAGGTCTCTTAAAGTGTTATAATGGAGTTATCATGAGTTTAGTGAGTTTTATCTACACTAGTGTCAATTCATGATCTAATGTTTATTCCTCTTAACTTAAGGTAGCTTCATAAACCTATATGACAAATACTAACACATAGGTAGATTTGGATTAGTGTATGTGAAGGTTAGGCTTGTGTTTGAAGTGTCATTACAATTGGTTGGTAGTTTTTAGGTTACAATTGGTGCATCATCTTGTTAATATAGATTAAATTTTTGTTCTCTCTCCCTTTTCATCCAAATAAACTAGTAGTTTAGGTGATGAGATTTAATAGATAAACCAAGGGAACGATCCCTTTACTCTAGAGGTTTGCCTCTACTATAGGCAACCCACATAGCTATAGGTAATCCCATTGCATAGCTTAAGTTGAGATGGTTTGAATCACCCTCTCATAGGGTGAAATTTTGATATATAGTAATACCTTCTATGGCTAAGGTCATCTGCTACCCTATTCTCTTTTCTATTTATGTAAGTTATATCAAATTCAAAATCTAATAAATACTTGATCAATTATCTTTGACGTGCATTTACATTAGATTTCATGAATATATATTTAACTCCCAATTTATCATTCTTGATATGAAAGGGTTATCCCAATAATTAATGACTCCACACATGTAATGCATGTAATATGGTGACCAATTCCAAATCATGCAAATCATAGTTTTATCCATAAGGATTAAAATTTTAATATTCATAAGATAAAAATTGACCTTTTTATGATAATACTCCTCCTAAATAATCCTCAGAGGCATGTGTTGCTATAAAAAATACCCATTTGGATTCAAAACATAAAACACTAGTGTGGATGCATACTTATTATTTATGATTTGAAATGATTCATAACATTTATCATTCCATAAGAAAATATGTGTTTTTCATTACATATAAATGATAGGGATAACTATGTTTGACACACTAGTCACAAATTTCATGTAATATTGTGTTAGACCCATAGAGATACATACCTAATGAACTTTATTAGGTGCTTCCCATTCATTTAGGTATTTTATTTTTTATGTATCTACATAAGTTACTTTCACTAAAATTATATTCCCCAAATATTGTACTTTATTATGAAATAAATAACACTTTAACAACTTCTTGTAGAGTTTATGCTTCTATGGGTATTTCAAAACTAGTTGAAGGTGTTAAAATGTTCATATTCATCCTTATAATATATTAACATATCATATAATAATACAAGCATAAACTAATATATATAATACCTAAACATTTTTTTCATAAGATTCATGAAAGCTTAAGGTGCATTAGTTAATCTAAAAACTAGAACTGTAAACTTGTAGTGTTTGTACCTTTTCCTAAAACACATCTTAAGGATATCTTATTAATTTATTATAAACTAATGATACCTTGATCTAAGGTAAATTTTAGAAAAGACTATTTTTACACACATTTGATAGAAGATATATTCAATGAAAGTTAAAGGACACATATGATTAATAGTTTATTTATTTAACATTCTATAGTCTGTGCTTAGATGAAGAGTCCCATATTAGGATGGATTAATCTTTTGGATAATAATTTGTTTTTGGTCTTTCAATTTCATAATCTCATTTTTAATCATTTGATATGATTCTTTAGACTAAGGCTCAGATCCAACAATGATATCTATTAAGAAGTTAAATTCCATTTTGGGAGGTAGTCTAGGTAAATATTCTATAAATATATTATAATATTTATATAAAAATGGGAAGTATTTAATGGTAGGTTCCTTAGGTTCTCCTACCTCATCTATATTGACCATAAATATCTCATAACCTTTATGTTGAGATTTATTTAGTTGTATGGCTAAGATTTTTCTTATGTAATAGTCCTTTTTCTCACCTTGAATTTAATTTTTATTTTAAAAATTACCCAAATACTCCAATTTATTTTTAAATAAATCTACCTTTAACATGTTCTTATAAATCCAATTTAATCCTAATATCACATAATATGATCCCAATAATGTTTCAAACAAATATACTATAGTAGTAAAGTTTGGTAATTCCACTTTCGATTGTATGAGGCACTTATCCACCTTGACCCTCGATTGGTTCCTGTATTTCACATTCCATGCATTTTATATACAACTAACCCTTAAAAATAAATTACTATTTTAATTTAGATAAATAAAACATTTATTAGTTCTATTATCTATAAATATAGTAACATAATAACCAAACATTTTACATTACACTTGAATGGGTGAAATATAAAAAATAGCCTAACAGTTGTCAATTTTTTCATAAGTTCATTGTTAAAAGCTCCCCTCATGAGATTAAGAAGAAGGAATCTATAATTTGTTACTAGTTTTCCTTTGTGTTAAATATTTTTCAAAATGGTATCGTATATAATTAAAACATCCTTCTGGTTGTCCTTTCCTTTCTGATGGGTTACTTCCTTTATTTCTATCCCTAAAACCACTTATTAGCTTCATTGTCCTAGAAACATTGTTATACCTAGGATTCTTGTTATCAAAATTATTTATAAAATCCCAATTTTCTTCCATTATTATTTTTGAGAGAAGTATTTTGTCCTTAGAATGTTTTACAATACTTATCTCTAACTTCAACAAGAGATTTGAGCTTCTACTCATGCTTAACATTTTTCTCAAAGACTTGATCCATGGAGCTTGTCCCATTAACATTGACCTCACATATAATTTATGGTTTAAATTAAATAATTAAATTTTAGATGAAAATACATTCATCCTTATAAAATTTAGGAGCATATTTGAGATTTTTTATGAATTGCTCCAAATATTCAGTCATCAACAACTCTCCTTGTTTAAAACATTGAAAATATGTTAGTTTTTGGTAGAAATTGAAACATGACAGACACCTTGACCTAAATATGGATACAACTAATCCCATGTTGTGGTATTCAAGTCAATTCCCATATCCATTTTCTTATTGGCCCACTAGGTTACCAATTTACTAGATAGTTAACATGCTCCCCATACTATTAATTTTTATTTTTGAGTAATTTTAGATCTCAACATATTTATTGAATTATGTCATCCATACTTCATATCCATCAGCCAATACTATTCCATAAAAATTTTTAGAATTCAAAATTTTCATATCATGTACTAAGAAAATAGTTTATGAGATTGCTAAAAATACTAAAGGAATATAAAACAACTAACATGATCACTATAGCACCAATTTGTTCATAACAGACTTAAATGAAAACAAAATTCACTCAAAATGAAATAGATTAGTATGAACATCATACACAATGAACAAAAACACATATGAAAGCAATACCAAAATTAAATCAAATCCAAATAACTATTAATAAGACATTGATATGTCAGTGTGTGATTGTTCCCATATTACTCTATCTTCCTCCATCTATAATTATCTAACACCTCCTTCTTGATGATCTCCCTTAATTTTCAATTACGAGGGAAGGAATGAAATCTCATGCATCCACCTTAGTTAGAGAAAAGGGATAGTTAGTAAATTTCCACACACACACATCAAAAAATATAAAATAAATAACTAAAAATTAATGCATCAAATGAAACCATAAAATTATAATTAGAATACAAAAATAATCATGCAAGCATACTTTTTCTCAATCACGGTAATTATGTAAATACAAAAAAAAAATGAAAGGTATCAAAATATGAACTAATTAATTAGAATAATGTTGAATTCCATAATCCTCAATCACTAATAACATTATCAATCATTAATTTCATTATAATTTACATTAGGGTTAGAATGGAATGTAACACTTAGTAACCTCAATAAAAAATTAATTAAGGTGAAAATGAAACTATTTTAATGTTTTAAGGACAATTTATATAGTTCAAATTTTAAGACAAAACTGAAATCACTTCTAAATCTATGATGGATAATTTTTCTATAGGAAATAGATAATTATTCATGGGTTATTTTTAAATGGAAATAGTCACTCACAATTGAAGATCACATGGTTTTTCATCTAAAATTTTATTTTTAAGTCAAAAACAAAACATTGACTATTCGTAACGTAGATAAAATGAACAATAATTACAAGGGTAATTTATTTTAATAAACTCTTACTAATAGCTAATGGGCATAATAAGATTTGAATTATCTAAAAGGGTTAAAAATTAGGACCATTTTAGAACTTGAATCATTTTAATTTTAAATGTAAAGGCAAGCCAAAATGCTAAAACAATGTCTTCAATACATATCATTGTAGTCATAGTGAAAATAAGATTTAATTGTCTTATTGAAGTATTAATTATATGTGTGCCCTTTTAGAGAGTCATGTGAATTAATTAAAACAAACCTCAAATTTTAATTACATTCATACTATATATCCATGAGTAGGTAAATGGAATTTTAATGTTGTGACCATTGTTAACTAATAGGTAATTATAAAATATATTTTTTAATTTCATCCTTCCATTTTTTTCTTCTTATGAATTTCATTTATGGATTTATGTGTTTAAATATTGGATTTAAATTTAAAAATACACGAACTATCCTAAATGGTCTCTCCCTTGTAATTTTGGGTGAGATAAGTGGAATTAAATTTATCTCATTATTTATTTCAATAGCCTTCTAATCAATAAAAATAAAGTGAAATAATTAAGCAACATAAAAAAAGGATATGATTCGAAATTCTTTAGTAATCCTTATTTGGACATAAATTTTATCTTTTTCAACAATCAAAATAATTAAATGGAATTAAGCATGGAATTTATTTTAGTATAGGAGAAGTGTTTCAATTCAAGGCAAAAATAAAGATCATGAATAATTATTTTTATATTGAAAGCTATTTTTATTTCTATTTGAAAGCTTATGGTGAAATAATTGACTCTAGATCTAGACATATTTTACATCTTAATTTTTGATTATTTGTTAGATCACCAAAAATTTACATTTAGCTATAACCTCATATTTATATGCTTTAAATGTAGGCCACTAACTTACATAAAGGGATAGAATTCAAGTATAAATAGTGAAAAATCAAGTGCACACATAAAATGACAACATGATTTATTCATATTAAACATGAAGTTTAGAGCTACCAAA
This sequence comes from Torreya grandis, assembly GCA_037957365.1. Taxonomy (NCBI): domain Eukaryota; kingdom Viridiplantae; phylum Streptophyta; class Pinopsida; order Cupressales; family Taxaceae; genus Torreya; species Torreya grandis. Next base: position 283,538 of record JARHVA010007139.1, read on the forward strand.
AAATAATTTCAGCCATACTTGTGATCTATTGACAATGTATGTATTTAACCTTAAAATTAATTAAGCAAAGAAAATTAACTCTAAAGTAAATGTAAACATGAAATATGGTCTAATAAGATAAATAAGACAACCTATTGTAAGAATACAATGATATAAAAAATTTATAGAAGTTTTAAATTATTATAAATAATAATTATGGTTAGGGTTAGAGATATATCCTTAAAAAATAATTTATTCAGACTATGTTATTCATCCTCTCATTATGATTATCTAAAACTACTTATAAAAACTTGAAAATTTACTATAAATTTAAAGTAGTTTTTTTTTAATATTCTAGGATGAGTGAATAGTATAAGGAAAATGTCCTAATGAGTTATTATCTATTAGTCTGATTATTTCTATGTTGATTATGCATTGAATCTAAAAATTTGGATTGGTTCACCTCTATTTGACTATTGTCTATTTATATGTGGATCCTATTTGGATGTGTAGATCACCTATAAAATAAAAACCCTAACTTGCACAAGTCCCAAAACAAGATTAAATGCCTAGGGGGAAAGTAGGAAAGTGGGATATGATAAAGCTATCCTTAGAAAATTCCTTGTTAACTGAGTGTTGCATACATAGTATAAATGAACCTCAGGCCAATCTCTTTGAAAAATATCATATATAATGAATCTAGTAAATTTTATTATAATTATTGACAAAGGATGGCATAAAAATTCAATAAATAATGTTAACTTGGCTAATGATTGTATTTTTTTAGCATAATTTTAGTAGGGATATTTTCTAAATAGATAAATGATTTTGAAATAACCTTTGTAAGAGAGTGATATATAGCGTAACTAGGTGATTAAAGAGAGACACTTGATGTTATCCTAATGAATAATATTTGAATTTTTATTATAACTAACCTATTTTTGTGTGTGGGAGAGTTGTTAGGAAGCATGTCATTTTGAAAACTAACAATTAGAGCACTGCAAATAAGCTTACACTAGTAGAGAGGAGCATAGTGCACCCATATTTGTTCAATGCACACTTGTATAGAATGGAAAAAAGAATTAAAAACTATAAATAAAGTGAAGTATCTACTAATTAGGGAAGAATAGTAATAAATTAGGTCTTTCTATAAGTTTCCCCCTTATTATAGTGATTCATAAATTACTAGAGTAAAGGAAATGTGATACCTAAGTTTGTATACATAATTTGTATTTATCATTAGAGATGTGCATCCTCCCTTATTGAGGTATGTGGAGAAGTTTTGATTGAGAATGAATAAGTCCCAATTTGAATAATCAATGTAGATGTTAATTTGGAAAAGTGTGTTATCCAACCCTCATAGAGTACTCTATAAGGTATGAAGAAATGGGAACCCATAAAATAGTTCACTAAAATGTAAACATCACTAATCTCTCATGTTATCCACTTTATAAAATGAAAGAGAAGAGATGGGAACCAATATATAGATTTCTAAAGTGAAACCAAAATGTGGAGCCTCACTAAGCATAAATGTGGTTCACTTTTAAATATGAATCATAACCTTATATAAGGATCTAGATTTGAACTGTAAGTTCTTGAAAACATGATATTTGATTTTAAAAAAGATATATATTTTTTTTAAGAACTATCTTGGTCATGAATGAATATAATTCCACCTATACCATATAGAGTGGCAAATGTTATCTTTTGAAAATTATTTGAATCTTTGTAACTATCTTCACACAAGTGTGTCTATGCTCAAGTAGCTAGATGAGTGGAGTGAATAAGCAATTTTAATGCCTCCATAATCTTAAAATTATGGTTTTTGCACATTATAAACTATCCTATATGAAAATGTATTTCTTGTAAAATCCCATTGTGATGTCTCCATTTTGAGATGAGGGAGATTGCCTACAAATCATTTGTCTTGAAACAAAGAGTGAGAATTTGTGAAATATATAAAAATATGTAACAAAATTTACATGTATTGAATTTGTATTCAAATCTTATAGATGTAAAATTGAATAATTTGAAAAAAAAAATCGTATTTACTTTACATCATGTAAGTTTGATGTAGCATTGTAGTAATGAATGAATCATGTAAAACTTGACATTGTTTCATATGTATTGCAAACATAATATATTGAAAAGTGAAACATTTAAACACTTAAATAATATGTGAATGATATGTACCATGATATCATAGATAGAAAAGTATATATATATATATATATATATATATATATATATATATATATAGTATTGCATTGTAAGAATCATGGCACCATAGTAGCAAAATAACAAACATGTAAGTAAAGTCACACAATTTTCATGCAAGAAGGCATAGAGGTCACATGCAAGGGACATGTAAGATGTTGCAAAGAATTTCAATAAGTTTTCATATAATGAAAATGAACATGTTACAAAATCATGGAAGACCCAAAGGCCACACATAAATCATGCTTATGCCATAAAATCAAGGTGTATTTTGATCATAAACATGACCAAGGGTTACATAAAATAATCAATATTTTTTAAGCATGTTATGAAAATGAAATAAGCATATGAAAAAATCCATAAATGAAGATACAATAGGTTAAGCACATGTATCTATGTTTTAGTTTTAGGAAGTATCATATTCACCAAGACATATGTGAATTTATAATTGAAATATTAAAACATGTATTTTCATTTATAGCTCAACATGGAAAATATTTTTTTGATAAATAAAATTTGGAAGGTGTTCTTATAGAACAATGTGATGCCCCTAACTAATCAATGATATTATGTGAAAGGCTTGACTAACATTAAGACCATGTAAAATTATGCCTTAAATTTAAACTTGACTAATATATGAATGTTCATTTTTTTTTGTGTAAAAAATGTGTGTAAGTCCTTATGATTATGTATAAAAAATTCTAGATTGATTATGTATGAATTTGTCCAGATTGACTATATACAAAAAATTCCAATCATGAAATTTTGTGTTGTGTATAAAAACTAATTTTCACTACAAAATTTTTCATGTTGCACACATAGATACATTGTGAAAAAAATTATGTATTAAAATAATGCTATGTAATTTATAGTGTAAAATTTGGTCACCTTGGACTTGTCACTCACCCAACAATAAATGAAGAAAAATCACCAACAATTGGAGACATCACCATAGAGAATGGTGGTTATCATCTACAATTGAGAGGGGAAGTTACCTCATAGTATATTAATAATTTGGGGAGGTTTTGTGTACTTTTCAACTAAAACCAAAAAAGAGAAAACAAAAAAAAAAAAAAAAAAAAAAAAAAAAAGATAAAATTGAAGAAACCCATAGTGGGATAAAATCAAAGAACCACCAGGATAAATTGAGATTAAAAAACATGAATGTAAATACTTCCTCTCACACAATAATGAACATAAGATAAATATGGGTTTTAGGAACAAAAGGCATGCCTAAAATCACAAACTATCCTCAAAAACCCTAGTACACACACTTGGTAAAAGGTTTTAATGATATCAAACATGCAAGAACTCATGGACACCAAGAATGCTTATACATAGTTTTTCAACACAAAGTTTGGAAGAAATACAATTTGTATATAATCAAATTAATGCATATTTTTAATGGAGTCTTCATCTACAAAAATAAATTTATAACCCATAAACAAATGATATTAAAATCTACAAACACTCTGAAGGAGTATCACCTGCTTTCTTGCATTTCATTTCTCCAATATGGAAATAACATGGCTCCACATAAATTTGTGACTATCTCTCTCCAATATCTTGAGAAAAATAATAATAAGCCCTATAAAATATTAATTTTTAACTTTTGTACAATACATTCCCTTTGAAAGATGAAAATCCATTCATTTGACTCTATTTTGATTTTCTTTTTATTTAGGCAAATTCAAAATATTAAAATGGACTTTTTAATTTACATTTACACATAATATTAATTATAAAAAAAATTAATATATCAACTAACCCAAATAAATGTATAGTCATTTCATGACTTTAATTAATGTTAACTAATTATAAAATAATTGATAACATAATCAAGTCATTAAATTTCTCATTGAGCCCACAAAATTAGATCTGTAACTTATTTCATATGGGTTGATCAAAAAAAATTCCTTGTCCATTGGGATATAGGGTCTCATTAAACAATAACAAAAATAAGATAAAAGGTAAATATGATAAGGAAATGTAAAAAAGGGGTAGTAAAATTTGGGTGGCCAAATTTCACTACAATAGCTAGTTATGATTGTGGGACTGCATTCCCTAGCAAAACACAAGAAAACTCTAAAATATGTTGGTGACCTATGACCCATCCAACCTACAAGTGCATTTAAATATCTTGATCTAACCAATTAAAAACTAGTTCATCTATCCCAATAGTATGGGAATGAACATGAGTTTTGATCTCAATTCATACCTACTCAAACTTTTAGAAAACCTCCACTACTCTCATTCCATGATTAATAAATTAAAAAATACCTATTTTCATGCTAAAACAACCCATTTTAAGATGATTTAAAATTAAATTCTTTGATTATGCATAAATGTTTTATGCATATCCCTATGTATTTTCCTGAAAAATGTTATATTTTTGTGTGGCTTAGCTAAAATCTTGAATAACCTCCTTATCTTTCTCTTGCAACATGTATTTTAAAAAGAAATTCAATAATTATCCTTTAAATTTATATTACTCCATACAATAATGAGATATCATTTTTCAATATTTTTTCTCTAAGGGTGTTTTTTATGAATGAGAAAATTATATTTCTCATCTTAATACCATTCTTGTTTTCCTTGTGGCCTCTCAATGCAATTTTTAAATCTGATATTCAAAATAATCATACCTATGCTCAAAAGGGACCATCCAAACTACTACACAAACTTTCAAATGTTACATAGACATCTGAATACTACATAAAGTTTTTAGTGTAATTTTAGGCTTGGTGATGAATACCCAATATGTATATGTTGATTCCCATGATACTATATGACATTGAGGCATTCCTCCTCATGGATTAAAATTATGAAAACTATGTGACTAAAATGTCTCATTGAATTGCACACTTGGGACACCTACAGTCCTCTCGTTCTACCTATAGGAGGCATGTGAAGAATGTTGGAAATGTTGTGGACTTGAATTGCACTTAATGATTGATTTTTATGCTTAAATATTTATGTATATGTATGGGTGGCATATAAATTTATTATAAAAATGATTGGATGAAAATTTTCACTATTTACCATTTGGTTATCTACCTACCCACTTAGCACATGAACTATTTAAAAAAAATGCACTACAAAAAATGCCCAATCCATAGGTGAAAAGTGAACTATTTAACAAAATGCCTCAAAGAAATTACACAATTCATGACTTGGACATTGCCTTATCTTTTGATTTACACCTATAAATTTAATTTGTTCTTTGACCTAAATTGATTGGATGTCAAGATTCCACTTTATGCTGTAAATACATCCACATGCCATGAACATGTTCACTATGCCACAACCTTTAGACTTTCACTTGCCAAAAGAAATTTTCACTCCTCACGTGGTCATAGGATGTTTAGGAGAAGACATGAATAAATTATTCCAAAAAATTCACTTTGTACACAAGCTCTAGGAGAGGTGTTAACTATTTGAAAAAAAAATCCAATGAAAATTTCACCCAATTTTTATAGTTGTCTACCCATATCCCTTGGAATGGGATGGGAGAATGTGGGTGAGATTTCAAAATTGGTCTTTACATTTATTACTTATAGTCATATTTAACTTATATTAATCCATAGTGTCATTATGAGAATGCACATGAACTATTTTAATAAATTCCTCATTCAACATTTTTTCCATTCACCACTTGTCCTTCAACCCATGTTGTTTGAAAAATCTAGAAAAATAAATCACTCATGTTGGAATAAAATTTGAAAGAGTTTATAGCTCAACATACATCAATTGAAATGCTCCATTACTATTACCACCCACACCATTGGAAATCAAATATAATATATATTAGTTGGATATTATGCATGTTAATATCTCCATCTAATAGTTAACATTGATGAGAGTGTAAACTATGCTGGATCTCTTCACGACCACTTTGTTAGTTTTTTTATGGCTTGTATTTTATGTAAAATGGGTTTTAGACCAATAAGACTTGAGAATTATCTTGAATATTATTCATGGTCCAAATTTTCCACTCCCACTTCTAAGCTTCTCATCCACAGAGGTTCTACCATTTGACCTATTTTTATCAACTCATCTATGGTAGCCAGTGCAAGCGTTGCAACTTTAGACCTTTCAATGCTCAACATTGTGATTTATAGATCCATTATTAATTCATTAATTAAAGGAAATGAATTTTAATGGATTCCACCCAAATAATTTTAACTCACTATAAGGTCTAGATAATAGTTTGTCATGGTTGTTAGTGAAGGCTATATATACCATACATATTGCCCACAAAAGCATAAATTTTGATCAGCTACTTCATAATAAATAGTTTAAGATATTTAAAATTCATATATTCATATGGGGAAAACATCATATTTCAAGTGAACATTATTTATTATTGTCATGACTCTACTACTTGGCACTATTCATGTAATTGAATTATTAAGATCTAGTTGCATGTTTTATTGGTCAACAGTCAGAGTTAGACCAATCTTTCTTATATTAATTTAATGACCTATATATATATATATATATATTATAGATGTACGTATGTATTCATGTATGTATGTATGTATGTATGTGTGTGTGTGTGTGTGTGTGTGTGTGTGTGTGTGTGTGTGTGTGTGTGTGTGTGTGTGTGTGTGTGTGTGTGTGTGTGTGTGTGTGTGTGTGTGTGTGTGTGTGTGTGTGTGTGTATAAAAACATATATAGACCCTTAGCCATGTGTGTGTGTGTGTGTACATGAGGAACTTATTTCATCATGTCTTGAAATCTCATAGGCTATTCTTGTGGTAATGATCATCTATAATTAAGAAGGAATTTTGATTGATTTTAGACATAGTATTCTACATTGAAATTTACACACCTTGGTATAATTTTTAATGGAATTTGTTTTATCTTGTGTCTTGGCCATTGAAAAGTTGAATAGGCCTTGGAAATCTATGACATGTATAAAAATATTTTTATATGGTTTGATATTAATTTTAAAATATGTATTGGTTCACACATTTATTGCATGGGGATTTTGGTTAGGCTCATTGCCTCTTGTGAGACATCTTGGAACACATAGTTATAATAGGACGTATGGGGGGAGGGTTTTCTTTGAACATCTATGTGGGAAGGTAAAAAAAAACAAATGAAAATAAAAGAAATTTTGTAATCCTCCCCTAACCACTAATTAATGTGGGAATTTGCTATACACTTTAGTTTGGAAAATAAATAACAAGTGTATGAAGGCAATAATGTTTCCATTTTATTATGAGTTTGAATGTTGGACAAAACCTTATTTTATTATTCATGGTCACATACATGATTGGAGATTAGTTTTATACTTGGAAAACTTTTGTTTATGGTTGCATTTGTTTGGCTATCTTTGTGGGTCATTGACTTGGTTGTAGAATATAGAGGAGAGTTAGAGGAAGGCATATGGTTTCAAACTTGTGATTTGGTTGATGCCTTGTACGTGGAATAAATGGATCACAGAGAAGAATTGGAGGAAGAAAGAGAGGGGTTGGAAAGCAAGGACATTTTTGGGGAAATGAAAGGTTTTAGGTTTACATAGGATACCGTACTAGAGGGATGAACAATAGTAAGCAGAAGAGAATGAGAGCAAGGTAAATCGATGTTAATCTTAGAATATTAAAGTTTTCATTGGTATGATACCACCATGAGAGGAAAACTAGAATAAAACCCTACTCATTTTATCTTCAAGCATGTGAATTTCTTTCCCCAGTTTATATTATATTAAATAGATTCTATTTTAAAATTTTCAAGTTATTTTGGGGATTCTATTGGGGCATATACCCATGAGGGTATGTCTTACCATACCTATATATATCTATGCTACAACAAGGATTAGGAGGGTTTGTGTATGTGTGATTTAATGCAAAACCTTTTATGATGCTCTAGTTTTTCTAAGTGAGTTAGCTGGTTGCTTGATTTATTATGCCAGAATGATTACTTGATTTTATTATGCCAGAATGATTACTTAGATGTAATTTTAATAAATTATGGGTTTTATTAATTGGTGAAAACTTTTAAACTATGCATACTTGTACATTAAATATTTCAATATAAAATATGTATATACCTTTCTTACATGTTGATGAGATGGAAAATTCTCCCCAATTTGACTCTACCATTTTGTATAAAAATTACCTTGATTAGTTATAAAACTATTATTTTACATTTCAATGTTGTATATTCTTATGGGTAATGATGACAATAGATGTATCTTATTTTTAATCCCCACCATAATTATAATGAAACCTTGGTTGTTGATTTTAATAGTGTATGAGACTTCTTTACAAAAACCCTCATGTTGATATTATGGATATGTTGACATAAGCTACCATTTAAACTAAAATGGTAATATTCAAGAATTTCTTGTTGAGCTATGTTCACTCCTTGTATGACAATATTTGGCTTTAATTGACAAAATATGAAAGCTTAACACTATAAGTTAACATTTGGGTTGATCTACCTATTATCATCTTTAACATTCTTATGTAGTTTTAATACATAATGCTTGCCTATTATAGCTAGTACTTGTTGATCTTGTGGTTATTATGGTTTTTATGGTTTGGTATGAAAGAAAGAAAAGTGGAAAACTAGTGTATAACCACTTAGTTGTACTTTTTTATGGTATGACATAATTGATTATATGAGGAAATGTTGAAGTTGATATTGTTGTGTTCTTACTAGTAATGTTTAGATTCAAATTTAATTTTGAGTGAGGATTGTTGTGAAAGGTTATTTTTGCAATGGAAAGTTTTACTATTGATGTTGTCTTGCTCATATGTCTTACTTTTGGCATTACCTTTCATTCAGTAGCAGATAGAAAATGCTTAAAATTTTATGTTAAGAAATAGATAATCAGTTTCCATACACTTTTAGTTATGTTATTATATCTTGGATGGTTGCACTCACATGAGGGAAAATGAATTATTTGAAATTATCAGACTAGTTATGATGAGATGAGAATTGGAACTCTTTTGGCTATTGTATCTATTCATATACTTACTATGTGCATGGTTGTTATTGTATTATAAAATATATTTAGGGTTACATTATTCTACTTGTTTGGAAGCTTTATATGATAGTACATTAATGATTATTCTTTTGAAAAAGATAGTACAATAGTAGGTATTATGGGCTGCCCAAAGTTGGTTATTGTGGAATAAATTTCATTTGATTATTTCCCTCTTAATACACTTATATTATTAAAACAAAATTTAATTTTTATAATTTTCACTAGGGAGGAAAATCACATTTCTAGTTTTCTAACACATTATTTTTACCTTTTTAGTGTAGGGATTATATTCAGTCAGCTCTTTCCCTTGTTTATTTAGTTTCTACATTTACTTGTCACCTATTGAAGATTGTGTTTACCATTTTTAATCCATGATCGATTTTGGAATGATAATTTATTGTTTGATTTATTATAATTTAATCATTATTTCAATTGACATAAGTTATATTGAGTTCCTAATTCAAACATTTGTATTTGTATGATAACACAATGGGTTCTTTGTGTATACACCTTCAAGATTGCATACATATTCATATGCTAAAAATATGAACCCTCAAGGGTTGTTAGATCTATTGTATCAATCTTGTGGTTGTGACATTAAGACTTGAGGAGTTATTCTTTTATATGTTAAAACTCTTATATTCAATAGTATTCCATTTTGTACCTATAAATGACATCATTATATTAAGTATTGATTATGTTTAATTACAATTGCATATTAGAGTGATTCAACATTAAGCATGGCTAAGTTCAAGTTATTGGAACTCCCTCATTTTGAGGAGGGTTACCCATGTGGTTTGTGAATGAGGATCTTTTATCCATAGATAGAATACATATGTATACATATGTTAATGTTCTTCAACTAGCCTCAGGTGTTTAAATTATGTATATGAGATGATTATGCTATTTACTTTCTTATTGGTTAGTTGTGGGGTGTTTGTAGAATTATGATTATATATAATAGAATTATTAATATTGTGACCACTTATTGATTAAGAAATTAATTTTATAGATTCATTTCATATATGTATATATACATGTTGTTAATAAGGCCACATAATGGTAATAAGTTCTATAAATTTATATTGTAAATGCACTATATTATGTCCTTGTGGAAACTTGTTTATGATGCTATTTTTAGTGGTTTATATTTATACATTAATTTGTGAATGCAACTTAATGGATGTCCTTGTAACATTATTCTACATATTTTAATGTTGAATGATAATACAAATGTATTCTTGTATGGTAGTGTAATCATGAAACCATAGTCAACTAAAAAGTTAATAAATGGGTTATTCTTAACTTGGGTTAAATGAGATCAATCATAATAAATAGTTGTTAACTAGATTGTGGGTTTATTCCCCAATGCTCAACATGATTATAATTTGGTACATTACTCCTTGAAATGCATGGTTGGCCATGTGCAAGCATTACATTATGTGGAAACTAGATATTTATTAATATAGCCCATAATTATCCTAATTTATGATAATGTAATTAGCTTAATGACTAAATTTATCACTCAAATAAGTCATTAATATTTTGGATAAATCATTCATTATTATTAAATTTAAGGAGTTGGAATGAAATTATATGGAAGGAACCTATGGTCAGGGAATTTATAAATATAATTCCAAATGGGTAACACTATCAATGTTGATCCATTATAAAATTGGTGTTCATCTTGTACTGGGTAACAATTCATATGGTTGTGTTTGTGATTGCATAGTGGGATTATTAAGGATGTTATGACCTTTTTCTTCATATGTAATATGTCTTGGTGGATGTAAAATGTCCATGTTGGTAATTAGGATTATGGATATCTAATTCCATGATAATCATTTTCCTCTTCTTGGGACATATGTTATAGGATGACATTCTCTAAGTGATGGAGCATGGGTGCAATAGCCCCTAAGATTATGGATTGTGGCATCATGATCTAATGGGGGAAAACTTGAATTGGTCCTCACTTATGTGATCATAAGGTTGTATGTTCATAAGTATTATAGTGGATCACCTTGCTAGTGGATCAATGTTAGCTACTTGTGGACCTTAAAATTTTATAAGTTTAGCAAAAGCGAAAGCTTAGATTTTTGGTACCTTGGTATTATTTTTAGGATCTATTATACCTATTATGGTGCCTCTTTTCTATCATAATTACATAATGGATAGTAAGATGACTCATTTTTATGCTAATCTTACCCTAAGTTAACAAATTTATTTAAGGATACTTGAGAGCTGAGCAAACCTTCTTGCCATATGAGTTTCCAAGTCATAAAAATATTGGGTTGTTAGATACTTATATTAGGTTATGAATCCCTAGGTGGTTTGATGGGGAAACCAAGTTCTTTATAAAGGTTCAAAGGTTATTATTGTGGACCTACACACTAATACCCCTCGAATAGTGTTTCACCCTTAGGATACCCCTTTCTCTATGAAATCATCTAATGATGGTCATCCTTGCATAAGTATCTCATTGACCCAATCAATTTATGGGTTGTCTACTCATCTAGTGTAGTACCATTATGATGCATCATGTATGATAAGATTATGTAGTGGGATGTACATGTAGCTATGTTGTGTATTATATTAGCAATTCTTAATTTTTTTTTGGGCATTATTTCATCTATTATCATAGCTTGTGATATGATTGTTATTAAAAATAATGTTTAATTTTCACACTTGTTATAAGTCAAGGTCAATGTTAATTATTTTTTACATCTAAATTAAGTTGTACTTGCTATTAGGTTATTATGAATTGCTACTCAAAAAGAGGTATAGAAATGGAAACATGCCTAAATGGGTTACCCAATGATTCAAAAATCAAGGATAAGGTTAGATCAAATGATTATCATGTTGAGAAAATTTGAGGGTTAGGTGGCCTAAAAATTGGGACCATGTGTTGAGAAATCTTGAGAATGTTTCCTTGAGAATTTACCTAATCTATAAATGATTAGGTAAAGGGACATGGACTACATGAGGGGGTTTTGATCTTGGTTCACTCAACGCTAAAGAGATCAAGAGGTTTCCACCACCTACTTATATGGGTGTAAAATTCGATGATGTAGATGATGCATGAATGTGTGTACACATGAGTATATGAAGCTATAAGGTGTGATAGATAATGTGATTAATTTGGTGTTTTTTGTATGACATTGAGATGATGGAAGTATGATTTTTTTGTGATAGCCTTACTTTATGCCTTTACTTTGGTTCAATTAACCCTTCCCATTTTTGGATGCATTCAAGCAAGCCTCATTTATAGACCATTGGCTTGTATGGGAGGGTCAATAGGAAATAAGTGTTAAAAGCTTCACTCCTGAAATAAATAGAAATAGTGTATGGTATCTTTTGATGGGTTGTATGGGAATCTATTACTAGGCACTTAGAACATTATAACCCTAGGAGGACCAAGGGTTTAACTCTAACCTAGAGGGCTGCATTGGGTATAGAGAGCTAGCCCACTTAGATAAATCAATTGAGTTTGTGCTTTCCACTAGTTGGGGGAATGTCTTGAGCCTTTGAGGAGCTATGAAGCATGAATAGTGGTGATAACCATTTCTAGCCTCATAAGTAAGACTCTTGTAAGTTATTGTTTAGTTAGATGAATATCTAGTTTAGTTTGGTGAAAAATGTTTGATAATGGAATTTAGGAACCAGCATGCCACTTGAAAGTTGTGTGTTAATTAGTGGAGCAAGAATGTTTCCATAGTTTAAGATGCTCTTAGTTGGGTAAGGCTATTCCAAGGTAAGTTTTCATTTGGGAAGCTATGATGGTGAACCTTGGTAAATATGTGTTGAATTATTATGTGTATGCAACTATTTTATTTTTAGTAGTAGATTTATATCAATTTGGTTGATTGATTTGTGCCATGTTATAGATCTAAAACATTAACAAACTTGTAAGGCATTGCTAGATCCTATATGGTTTGGTAGAAACATCAAAGGGTTACTCTTTACTCTTTTTATTAGTGCTCATTATGGATAAGCTATGAGTTTATATAGATATAATTTATTGATAGTTTAGGAAAGTAATGGTAAATTATTGCTTGGCTTGTGTGTTACTACACCTAATTGATTATATCAAAGAAAATAAATATTTATGTATTAGGTTTAATTATTGAGAACATTGTTTTTTTCTAAGTAATGGACTTATAATCTAAGTCTGGATAGGGTTTCAGGTTGGAAATTCAGATATGGGTAGCTAAATTGCAACCATTGTAACTAGGAAATGAATAATTATTATGCATCATAATATTAGGGTGCTAAAAAAATATGTATTCAGTTGAATTTAGGATTGTTTTACTTTATGTATTTGGCTCTTCAAGTTGAACAAAGGAGCTTATGTTTTTTTCACTCAAAAGGTTAGAAGGTATTGAGTGTGTGGATATACTTTGATTCCATGATGTGGTTATTTTATTCATGGGTATGTTTTAATCCCATAAGGAGGCTATGATGCCCTTGGTTATGTTTCATGTCCTTGTGGATGATTAATTAATTTTGGGTTGAGGTTTAGCATCCATGAGGATGTCATGATGCTCATCGATATATATATATATATATATATATATATATATATATATATATATATATATATTACATCCATGAGGATGTCTTTTATGATTGTAGTTATAATTATGGTTATGGAAACTATAATTTCCATGATGATGATGTAATATTCACCTAGAGCATTGGCTAAGTTCATCCTTTCCTTGAGATTGTGTTGTGTCAAAGTAAACACTGCTAGTTAACCTTTGACATGTTGACATGATTCAATTCAAAGGATATTGATAGATCTTGTTGTTGGAATCATGAAACCATGTTGGTGATCATAGGTGGCTTGTATGGGTATGCCATATTATGATGATAGAGATATAATACTCCTAAGAGGTCCAAGGATATAACTCGAACTTAGATAGCCTAGTGGGTGAATATGACTTATTTATTTGGACAAGTGAGAAAGTTGTGGGGATATCTTATTGTTAATAGGTAACATAAGCCATCTAATCCATGAAAAGTGAATTTTTTGGTAACTTTTTGAGACTCATGGATATAAATTTATGGGCTATATTGGAACACACCCTTCCTTGAAAGAATGTGATGATGAACTTGAAATACCTAAAATTGAGCATGATATTATATGTTGGATATTCATGTCATCTTGGATGACATTTGGATATTGGGTAGACTAATGAGGACCATGGACCCTTGTGGTTTATTTACCAGTGTGTTTAAATAGTTTGATGTTAAAATGCCTTGACATAATTTACCAAACCTCTAAACCCACATGTGTGTCATTATATTGTGTTTTCCTTTACTGCATGTAAATTGTTGTATATTGTATAAACATTTTACATTTTGTTGTTCATATTAATCATGTAAATTTATAATTTTTTTGCTTTGTGTAAATGTAATTATTTTTAAACTTACATATTTCCCCACGATAGTAGTATTGCTATATTTATATTATTTGATATGATGTGATCAGGAACCACCTTGTGATGTAGTTTTTCCTTCTAAAATTAGCTTTAATTAACTAAAGATCTACCAAGGTATAGTGAATGTGTTATTTAGTGTGATCCCACATCACTACTTTATCATTGAAATTTGATGTAAGTATGAGGTTGAGGGTGAATAGAACACCATATCCATGATGATTAGACTGGATATGAGCTACGGAGTGGAGTCTCATGTAAGTTAAAAACCCACTTCTCCCTTTTTCATGAAGTAGCCACCTTATTCATTTAGTTTTCACACCATGAGTGCTACAAGATGGCCATGGTATATTTATACAAGATGGTCACCTCTTGGATTGAGTGTTACATTAACCACCTCTTTGAGGTTATTATGTAAATAGCCTTGTGAAATTTATTTATGGAGCCTTTTAAAAACACTATTTGGTCCTATAAATTAGAATTTTATTAAAAAATTAGCAAGACTAAACTTGATGAAATATAAGCATGTAATGACTTATAAATTTAAGCATGTTATGAATGAGGTAATGGTTGAATTACCTAAAAAGAATGTTCTAATTTAAGACATGTATTGACTGGTAAGTTCAACCATGTTGTGTGCAAAGTATTATTTATATATACCTAAAATTTTATTATTCCAAAATGAATATTTATGTTTTGTTTAAGAATGGATGTAATTCATGTTGATTTTATGCTTGAAAGGAGTAGTTAAGTCTTGATCAAGCATATTTTTAATTTTATGTACTTTTTTATGCTACTGTCAAGTAAGTGTAGTGAGTGGTGGGATTGTAATACCTATAACCATCATGTGATCTCAAAACATAATAGAGAGAATGTGTAAAACCTTGGGGTTTCATGTAAATGCCTGGTATGGCTTCTCTAATGTTTAGTGTGGTTGGTGAGGGGCACTACACTAACCCACGAATGGTGAATGGTGAAATATAAGTAACCATAGATTGATGGATCTATATTCTTATTGGCATTCTATGATCAATGCTACCAAAAAGGTATTTATACATAACATGTGTTGTGGGGACCATATTATTATGGTTGATATTGTGATTTTTATTTTAGAATAAATGAAATAAGTTATGTGTGAAGCATACTTAAGTGGTGGCAATACCACATACTTATATCATTATGGCATTGTTTCACATTTTATGAAAATAATATAAGTTATGAGTCCACACACACACACACACACACACACACACACACACACACACACACACACACACACACACACACACACACACACACACACACACACACACACACACACACACACACACACACACACATGCACACACACGCATGCACACGCACATGCGCACACACACACATGCGCGCGCACGTGCACGCACGCACACACACACACACACACACACACACACACACACACACACACACACAGAAAAAAAAATGTTGTGTGAAGACAATATCCTGAATCCAAGGATTTTTTGAAAATATGTTATATTGCAATTTTAGCGACTACTGATATGAAGTTATAATTTTATGTGTTAATGTTTCCTCATATGAGAGGAAGGTTTTTTCTAAAAACCATTTTCTATTAAACTTCAGTATTGAATTTGTAACTAAGATGAATTTTTTTATGTTTTATTTGAGCTAACAGTTGTGAGTTATGGTTTAAAGAGTACTAAAATACTCTTTTGTTATTAAATAGTGAATTATATATGGTAATGGCATCCTATAATGCTTATTTTAGCATGGATTAATTGAGATTTTAGTGGTATAATTGGTTGGAAATTAGGTAATGTTCAATAGTATTACGTCAAAAATAATATTTCATTGGTAAGCTTACCAAGGTAAGTGTAAGATTAAGCTAGAAAAACTTATTTCTATAAGTGTTAATGTTTCCATGAGTAATGTCATGGCCTTATGAGACACAAAGTTTGAATTTTTATTTACATTCAAGTTCATTATTATAAAATCCCATGGCTAATATAGGTGCATGTAACACCTTGTTTTTCTCACATTGGCCTAACAAAAGGAAATTGAGTTTAAAGGATGGTTTATTGCTAGTTAAAAAAGGGGGGCATGGTTATCCTAAAGGTAAATAATATGTAATATCATTTTTTGGATGATGGAATATGCAAGTATGTAGTATGCATGACTATTATGTTGCTAATAATTGATAAAGTTTATCAATATGGTCAATTCTATTATTGAGTTTTATGTTAAATTTTTTGTTAAGTACAAAAATTATGTGAAAAGAGTGATAAAGTATCTTTTTAGTTTAAAATGATTATTGGTTTTAAATTTGTCATCAGGATGGCTCCTCTTTGAGGAGGGGGAGGATGACATGACTCCTCGAGTTGGCACCATTCATATAACCAAATTTTTAATATCTAATGTGTTTTATTGGTCATCAATTAGAGTTACACCAATATTTCTTATATGAATTTAATGACCTATATATATATATATATATATATATATATATATATATATATATATATATATATATATATAGGTCATTATATATGCACATGAGAAACTTATTTCATTATGCCTTGAAAGCTCATAAGTTATGTCCATGGTGATGGGCATGTGTAATTAAAAAGGAATTTTGATTGATTTTGGACCTAATGTTTTCTTTGATATTTAAACACCTTGGTATAAGTTTTAATGGACTTTTTTAATCATATGTATCAATTATTGAAAATGTGAATAAGCCTCGGTAATGCATGAAATATATAAAAGGATTTTTAAATGGTTTGATATTCTTTTTTTAAATGCATATTGGTTCATATATTTATTATGTGGGGGTATTGGTTAGGCTCACGACCTCTTGTGAGATGTCTTGGACCATGTCGTGGTCATGGGATGTATGGGGGGGAGGGTATTATTTTAATTCCTATGCAAGAAGGCATGTAAAAAAAAATTAAATGAAAAGAAATAATGTAATCCTCACCTAACTATTGATTAATGTGGGGATTCACTATATACTTTAGTTTGGAAAAAAATAACAAGTGTATGAAGCAAACAATGTTTCCCATTTATTGTGAGTTTGAATGTTGGGAAGAACCTTATTTTATTATTCTTAGTTGCAAACTTGATTGGAGATTAGTTTTTATCTTTGAAAACTATTGTTTAACATTACATTGGTTTGGCTACCTTTGTGGGTCATTGAATTGGCTATAAAAGATAGAGGAGAGTTCAAGGAAGGAATAGGGTTTCATACCTATGCTTTGGTTACCATATTATAGGTGCAAGAAGTGGAGAGTAGAGAGGAATTGGAGGAATAAAGTGAGGTAATTGGAGAGCAAGGAAATTTTGGGGAAAATAAAAGGTTGCAGGCCTTCATAGGCCACCATATTGGAGGGATGAATAATAATATGTATAAGAGAATTAAAATAAGGTATATTGATGCCAAGATCAAAAGAATAGGGTTATTTTTGGTATAGTGTCACCATGAGAGGAAAACAAAAATAAAACCCTACTTATTTGATCTTTAGGCATGTGAGTTTATTTCCCTAGTTTATATTTTTTTAAATAGATTATATTTTAATTTTATCAAGTTATTTTGGGGATCCTATTAGGTAATATACCCATGGGGGGTATGTATTTCCATACCCATATGGATCTATGCCAAAACTAGGAATATGAGGATTTGCATGTGTGTGATTAATATGTAAAACCTTTTATGATGCTCTAGTTTTTCTAAGTGAGTTGGATAGTTGCTTGATTTATTATGCCAAATGATTACTTTATTTTATTATACCTAAATGATTACTTGATTTTATTATGTTAGAATGATTACTTGGTTATAATTATAATAATTTTTGATTTGTATTAATTGGTGAAAACTTTTAAATTCTCCATACTTGTACATTGAATATCTCAATATAAAATCTATATATACCTTTTCTTACTTAAAAATTATCTTAGTTAGTTAGAAAAATATTATTATACATTTAACTGTTATATATTCTTCTAAGTAATGATTTTAATAGACGTATATTGTATTTTATCTCCATCACAATTATAATGAAACATTGGCTATAGATTTTAATTGTGTGTGAGACTTCTTTACATAAACCCTCATGTTGATATTATGGTTATGTTGACATAAGCTATCATTTAAAGTGAAATGGTAATATTCAAGCATTTCTTGTTGAGATGTGTTTAGTCCTTGTATGACAAGATTTGGTTTTAATTGACAAACTATGAAAGCTTAACACTAGATGTTAACATTCAAGTTGACCTACCTATTGTGTATCCATAACATGATTATGTGGTTTTAATACATAATGGTTGCCTATTAGA